>JAWNKV010000219.1:0-30074 GCA_035041805.1 Amiota mariae | reverse complement strand
CAAGTTAAATTAGATGTAGGCATGGAAACTGGAGTAGTGTGGTGTGCCGGTGGAGGCACTGAGAGGGATGAGGCAGAGGACAAAGAATCACGATTTGAAGAATGAAGTGGAGAATTAGGAAATGCAAGGGATGGCACAGATGGCAATGGTAATTGTAGATTAGGAGTGGTATTATTGACAAGTAAAGTATTAGTAGTCCCAAGTGAGCTTGTAGGCATAGACATAGAGTGCACAGAAAGATGTAAAAATGAATCACTATTGGGCATAGGACAGGGTGAAAGGAAAGGCAAAGGAAGATCAAAATCATAATTCCCAAGAAGATCCGATGAACATTCAAAAGCATTCGAAAATGGAGAAGTAAGATTTTTTAGTTTTAAAAATTGGTTACGCACCCGCCGGTACATACCTGAAAAATCTGATTGTCGTTTATAACAGTCTGGACACGACCATCTGATACCACTACAGGCAGACTTATTACCATAAAGCTTGTCATGGTCCCGCCCGGACAACCAAGCACATTTTAAATGTGCAATATTATTGCACATCCAACATTTGACTGCACGATTTTTGTCAGTATCTAAACAATCTTTTTTCAAACATAGACCGTTGCAGCACTGCATAATTGAAAATAATTGAAATAGTACAAACACAAAAAAAAAAAAAAAAAATTAAATAATTAAATAAATAAAAAAAAAAATTAAATTTCCTACTGGGGTATAAAAATAAAAACAAGCGATAAATTCTTCTTGGGACTTATACACAAAGAAAAATATAACGGAGAAGTTATGAACAACAAGCAAAATCAACTGCTTCAAAAAGTAAAACAACAATGCACTACTTGATGCTTAAGAGCAATTAAAGAGAAAAACACAAAAACAAAACACAAGCACCAAAAAAAAATATCTAATTAAACATATTTGCAAATTAACTTTTGTGCACAACTAAAATAAGCAAAACACGATCAAAATAAATATTACCTGAATTTAAGTATTAAGAAAATTAAAGTATGTATAGATAATAAATCACTTATATCACGAAGTGAAAAAAAAAACGTCAAGCTCTCAAGAGTTCTGCTCAATAAAAGTCAAAATTGAGGAAAGAATTGCATTCGTGGGAAAACCAAGAAAATTCGTTTCAGATAACGAATTTAATAACGCGCTAATAAGATTGTTTTGCCAAGAGAATAATATAGATATTCATTTTACGACCCCTAATAGTCATACGGGAAATTCTGATGATTACATTCAACACTTTTAGAACACATAAGAATTCTCAAAAATTCGGAAGATATCAACGATCCCGAAGAGTTAGCTCTTAAAGCAGTACATTTTTATAACAATACCATACACAGCATTACTAAAATGAAACCCATAAATTTTATAAATCGTTTTGATATACATTTAAAAAAGACTCATAACATATATTAAATTCGAAGAGACTCGAATTTTAAGAAGATGCGAGTTATATATAACTGGGTAAGGTATACAAATAACCAAATGGCATTATATTCTCAAGTTATGCAAGCTGTTTCGAATAATATATACATAACCGTTTCTGGTTACCGGACAGTTCTACAAAGCTCCCGATAAGCATACTCTAAATCAAACTTGTTACGTTCGATAAGTTGCGTCAAACAAATGAAAAGGAATAAATAAGAGTTCATTGTTTGACAAAGGCGCTTTTGGAAAAACAATAGTCAAGATCACTGACCTTACCAAAGTAAAATAAAAAAATACGTAAATAAATGAAAATGCATATATGACCATAAACCCCTTTAATTAATAATATACATGTACGAGTATATATGTCTATAATATAATAAGATTGACTTATTAAATTATAATAAAACTTACCAGTTTCGTTGTATACACTAATATTGAATGAATTCATGAATTACAACTTTTTTTGGCAATGTGAATGGACGATTGCTCATGTCTCTTGTCCCATTGGGAATACTTTTATTTTTTTAACTTTATTTTGGTTTTATTACTAGCTGGCCTGGCAAACGTTGTTGTGCCCTTTTTTGGTTTGTTGCGCGGTATAAATGTAAATTATATTTGTGACACGTTAAGAAGAAGAATAAAAAGATGTAAGTATAATTAAATTAATTAATTAAATTTTAATGAGTGTTTTTTTTTATAACAGGCAACATACAAATGGACATGCGAAACACATGGGTTTTCAAGGTTAATAACGCAAACATTCAATGACTGCCCCTGTGATTTATTTATGGTCATAGTAAAAGCAAGCCGCACTGGAAATTGCAATCGTTTAAATTGAAGCGGTATGTTAGCCGGAATCATTGAGATGCGTGGTATCAAACAGATACTTTCCATTAAGAATGGTTGCTTCGATCACGTTGTTCATTAATTTTTTAACCGCTAGCCGTGTGCTGTTAGAAAGACGCGGTTGGTTGATATTTCGCAAGATTATGATCAGTGATCCAACCATTAATTGAATATTGTGAGGCGGCAGCACTGGCAAATCTAGCGGGTTCAAAATTCGGTAGCATAGTTAACGACATCATCTTGGTTAGTAGAGGAATAAATTGATTTGTATGCCTTCAAATCACCGGAAATTTTATTTTGAATTTTGAAATTTAATTCATTGATTTCGACTTTTTTTGTTGTTGTATAAATATTACAATAGAATTTTAGATGAAGAATAGGAAGAGAAATGCAACGTAAATCATTAGTTTCTTGGATTGCACTCTCCATCATGAAACAAAAACATTGTCGTATTTCACATCAAAATACAACAATAACAACAACAAAACAAAATTCAAGAAGCAGCAAAGCATTAACAATGAAAATGCCTGAGTGTGGTTTTGCAAAAACAATAGAAAAAAATAGCAATAGTAAATGAGAGGAAAAATGCAATAATTACAACAACACAAAATTTAAGAAGCAGCAAAGCATTAACAACCAAAAAACAAACGAAGATGTTTGTGTATGGTTTTCCAAAATAATAACAACAAAGAGAGCAAACACAATTTCGTGAGCGTACTCAGTTATTAACAAATGAGAGGAAAAAATATAATATAACAATAACTAGAACCAATGAAAATGCAAGAAGAAGCACAGCATTATCAACAAAAAAAAGTCCAAAACGTTTTCTGCTTGGCCTTGCAAAAACTTAATATTAAAAAATCGTATATTAACTTTTAAAAAATAAAAAAAATAAGTATGCAATTTTGTGCATATAGGATTTATTTGTTCTTAACAAAAAATATTAATATTGGTTCAGTATATTTTGCGCCAAATGAGTAAATGTTAAAAAAGTAAAAACTGTCTGTATCTCCAAAACTACACTCCCTACCGGGAGTGATCAAAACCATCTACGTGTTCAGCCGTTATAGAGATATGCGCTTACCAACACATTTATCGATTCATTTTTATATACTGTGTAATCTCGGTAAAATTAACTCGAGCAAAAGTTAACCGAAATTCAGTGTCCACGTACCGTTCTAAAAAGTTAACTTTTCTGAGCATATGAATTTTGTAAATCAACCGTTTGTTTGTCGACACAAGCAAGTGCCAACTCTAATTCGGGTATTCCCCGAATTTCTTTTCTGTTTCGAACTGCAAAAACACGTATACTGGATATTCAATAAAAGCTAAAATTATTACAATAAGAACACCTGGACCAAAATACCTTACCCGAATAACCCGAATTAATAATAATCAATGTTTCACCTTTTGTAATTAAAAAGGTCCACCGGCAAGATTTGGAGTAACATAAAACAACACAAACATTTCTGTGCTGTGGCTATTTTGAAGCCAGCAATTCAAACCCATCTTACAATAAGCTTGCATTTACAATCCCAATTCAACGAAATTTATCCTTCGTAGCTTATGCGGACGATTTCTACCTATTATCTAAACTTAACCAAAAACAAGCCAATTCTACAATGAATCTAGACCAGACCTTCTCAAAGATTGTTGAATGGTTTGAGTCAATTTTTTTAACAAAAATATACTATGGTTTACCCTTTTAGGGTAACGCACCAATTTCTTGTTCTAAAAAAAGAAAAAAATATTTTAAACACAGCCATCAGAACAGTATAACAAAGATGACTATTCTATCTTCAAAAAAGTTTCTTTTGGAAATTAAAGAAGTATACAAGAACTATAGCTTTGTATATACTGACGGATCTAAATCTGACCATGACACTTCTTTTGCAATAACCAACGCAGAGAGCTCATTTAAAATTGGACTTATTATTACCGTCATACTCCACTATTAATGCCGCTGAAATTATCGCTATATATATCGCTATCAACTTAATCAAAAGCTCGCACGGCAACTTTATAATCTGTTCTGAATCCCTATCAGCGCTGAAAATATTGAAAAACATAACTATGTACTAAGAATCAGCCATAAGGTCCCTCCTTCTACGATATTATCTCAAAATAATACTTCTCTGGATTCCGGGACACAAGAGAATAAAAGGAAACGAAATTGTCAACCAAAAAGCAAATACAGCCCTCAAAAACCCATTAATATATACGCACAACGCTAACTTCTCTGATATAAGCAAAAAGACTCAATAGATAAACATAGACCAGGAAAATAAGCGACAAAATTTCATTATTATTCAATATTGTAGCTTAGCTTATTACCTACAAAAAATATTATAGTATATTTTTTCGTTAGACTAACGGTTTTTGAGATATAGCGCAAAGAGCGGGAAGCAAAATGGGCAGATGGGCGTTACTTTCACATATTCTGGTATGTAGGAGGCAAATGGCTGAATAAAAAAATACCAGGTATTCCTTAGAAAAAAAAGTAGATAACTCACTTCAGGAGACCGACCTTATCATAGTCTTATTTGAATCACTTGTATTACTAATAGATTTGATGATAGGTTATGAAAAAACACCTGTCCGTCTGTACATTCTCCTACAAATGAAGTGTAGCAACTGCCTCCGCAACAGACACATCCATAAGGTTTGCCGAAACCAAAAAACCTGCAAAAACTGCGGGAAAAATCATCATACAAACACAAAAGTAAACGAAAGATATAATAACGATATTAATTGCGTTAATTGCAACGAAAATGGAATTGTTAGCAACACCTACAGCTCAATGAACAAGAAATGACCGAATTTCATTAAGAAACAGGAACTACAAGCCATTAAAACATACAACTTTATATTCTGATGTTACAAAACAAACCAACTTAAAAAATACAGAAAATAAGGTAACCCCCACTTCGGACGTAGTAAGCTTAACTAAGGTGCCTAGATCATTGACCAATCAACCAGAGGAGCAGCGGAACCAAATCTCTGATTCGGACCTTGAACCTTCATCTGTACATACACGTAGCATCTCTAAAACCGAACCCACTACCACTTATCTTTTTCCTAGAAATACACATAAAAGGATATTAAGACAACATAAAAAAGACGATCCTCGGAGCAAAAAATCATCTGAAGATACTATCCCACCTGACGATAGTACAGATTGTTTTAATAACTAACTTATAACTAGGGACTTGGTCTTCTGGGGGTTGTGCGTACTTATTCACACATACATACCTCTGTTAAATTAGATTTTAATTCATATTATACCTTTTCTTAAAATGACTCTTATAATTATTCAATGGAATAATCGTGGATACTTAAGCAGCTACAGTGAATTACAGATAATTATCAAAAATATAAGCCCCACATACATACCCATACCAATTAACTTTACTCTATTCTCACATAACCATTCAACTTGATGGTGTTGGCATAGAAATTAAATCAAAGAAGAAAATGAAGAACTTATCAGCATACATTTCCCTAAATCGCACTTTCACAGAATCGGAAATCATTCATCACACCTTCTCTCATATTGATTTATCATTCTGCTCACCCGAAATAGTTCTTAATATCGAGTGGCAAATTATAGATGACCTACACGGGAGTGATCACTCCCGATCCAAATAACAATAAAGAGACTAGAAACTTAAACAAAATTGTAACAAAGTGCCCGTTTATCGATACCACCATGTTTAAATAGCAACCACCCTAAAAATGTATCATGGTGGAACTAAAAGCTTGAACAGCTCCAGAAATAAAAGTTAAAAGCATGGCACACCCTGAAGAGATACATCTCAACAGAAAATACCGCTAGTTACAAAAAAGCAAATGCAATATTTAAAATAAGCATTTCACTGCGGATGTTCAACCACCAAGATTTGGAGTAACATTAGACGTTTCTGTGGCATCAATAATAGGAAACATATTCATGCCATAAACCACCCACTTGCGCAACACTGGTCGTCTGAATCAGAAGACTCCAAATGTCCACAAACATTTGTTAACTACAAAAACTCAATGAATAACACAAACACTTTTACCTCAACAAAGACCGCCCTACTTATTGAAAATGATATAACCATGATAGAACTACTCTCAGCACTCTCTAGTTTAAAAGGCCGGACCCCAGGCTTTAACCGAATTGCTTACCCAATGATCGAAAATACATGTTACTCATTTAAAAATAGACTGAAAACCCACTATAACAATATTAGGAAACTATATATCACAACAATACAAAGCTAGCTTAATAGTTCCAATATTAACACCTGACTCCAACAAAATTCTAATAAATTCATATCGTCCAACATCTTTGAATATTTATTTTAGTAAAGTTCTCGAATTGTAGCCAAAAGATTGTGGTGGTTTGTCAACATTAACAAACTATTGCACCCAAATCAAGTTGGTTTTAAAAAAGTAGATTCGGTTAAAGACAATCTTATTTTTATAGATCACCTGATAACCTCTGCGCTTTCACACAAACAACACTTATCAATACTTTCCCTCGACTTTAGCAAAGCCTTCGACATAATTGGAGTACATGCAGTTAACAACAGTTAATCGAATGGAGAATAGGACCTAAAATATTAAAAAACGTAATACAAAACCATATGTAGAGTATCACACCACATCTCCGATAACTATCCAATTCACAATGGAATCCCTCAAGGATTATCAATATCAGTGATACTATTTTTAATAGCTTATAATAAGCTTGCATTTACAATCACAATTCAACGAAATTTATCCTTCGTAGCTTATGGGGATGATTTAAATCTATTAGCTAAACTTAACTTAAAACAAAACAATTCTACAATAAATCCGTCTCAAAGATAACTGAATGATATGAGTTCTCTGGTTCTTCCTTCTCACTTTCCAAATGTAAACATTTGCATGTATGCAGAAAGAATAGTTGCCACTGCACAATCAAAACAAATAACTACACTTTTCCTAAAGTTTCTACTTTAAAAATATTAGATCTAACAATCACCGATAAATACGGATGGAACAACCATAATGGAAAATCTCGTAAATGCACTTATTAAAAAACTTAATATCATTAAATGTTTATCTAGTCTCAAATGTAACAGTAACGCCCACACACTTTTTTCCGTATTAAAGGCAATTTTATTATCAAAAATAGACTATGGTTTACCCTTTTGTGTCAACGCACCAATTTCTTCTCTAAAAAAAAATACAAATGAATTTAAACGCAGCTATTCGAACAGTCCTAGGTGCATTTCGCGCAAGGCCAGTTAATAATCTCCTAATGGAATCCAATATAAGCACTGTTACAGAACGACGTGACTTTCTCACATTAAAACTTAAAATTGCATATTATTCCGTCAAAACTCCCCCTACACAAATTAGTAACCAAACTACAAAATGAGAATAACAAAAAAAAAAAAGCAAAAACCTTCAGTTTTCTATAATTCGATTAACGTGTGTGCTAAATACAATATCCCAGTTATTGCCACTCTACATGTAACACCAAATGCTTCTGGTATCTTCCAACAAATGCCATCATAACAGAATTTAACCAGTATAACAAAGATGAAACTCACTAATCCATCTTTAATAAACTTTTTTTTGGAAATTAAAGATGTAAACGAGAACTATAGCGTTGTATATACTAACGGATCCAAATCTGACCATGATACTTGTTTTGCAATAACCAACGAAGAGAGCTCATTTAAAATTGGACTAAGTATTACCGTCATACTCCACTATTTATGCTGCTGAAATTATCGCTATATATGAAGCTATCAACTTAATCAAAAGCTCGCACGGCAACTTTATAATCTGTTCTGAATCCCTATCAGCGCTGAAAATATTGAAAAACATTACTATGCACTATGAATCAGCTATAGGGTCCCTCCTTCTACTATATCACCCTAAAATAATACTTCTCTGGATTCCGGGACACAAGAGAATAAAAGGAAACGAAATTGCCGACCAAGAAGCAAATACAGCCCACAAAAACCCATTTATATATACGCGCAACTCTAACTTCTCTGATATAAGCAAACTCTTTAAAAACAACCTAAGATTAAAAAGACTCAATAGACAAACAGAGGGCTGGTATAATCACACATTCATTAAAAAACAATCAACAGATCAATTTACAAAATCCATAGACCAATACCAAATATGAAGAACATTATATATTACATATTTAATGTATGCCCTGCATTATCTTATATGCAATCCCAAATCCCTTTCCTATTCCAACATCACTGAACTATTAAAAAACATAGAAACTATTATAAAATTTCTAAAAGAAGTCAATTTTAACATAAAACAACATTAAAATACTACAACAAGAAAAAAAATATGTGTACGAGTATAACTTAAAACTTTTATTAGCTTTTATTATGTGTTACAAAAAAAAAATCGCAGCTTGTCCATTCAGGTGCTTATTGCAGACTAATTTTATTTTAAAAATAATATTTCCAAAGTGTCTCAAAAAGAATTGCAAATTATGAAGAACCCCATGATGATGCCGTTATTGGACTACACAAGCTATCTTATGACTATGCTGTTATGTTTATGGTGTTTCAAGAAAATAACATCTCATTAAAGATTAACTGTTACAATTACTTTCGCTTAAACTAAACCTAAATTTCCCTATCGATGCCGCTAGGAACTCGCTGACTCCTCATTCTGCAGCTTTGTCGTTGACGATGTCGCTGGTTGGTATCCACAAATTGTTCACATTGTTTATCTGCGCAAAGTATTACGTTTCGACACAAGCAACAATTTGAAGCATTGAACTTATTTATGTAAGTTATGCTGACAGTGAATTTGCTTCTTTGCTGTCTGTGTTAACTTATATTGTATCATTATATATTATATATTACATCACTACTTATGTACTCATAAGCAATTATTATTACCTAAGTAAATTTTAAAAATACATATATCAAAGTCTGATAAATATATGTAAAAATTCACTATAAATTTGTACATAATTTTAATTAACCTTCCTATACTCGCGCATACGGTCTCTCAGACCGACAAATCATTAATTCGTTGGTATCTCAGAAACTATCATCACTATGACTTTGTGGTTTTTAGTAATCATCATAATTTGTTGTTCGGCAGCGTTTAGTGCACCGTAAACATTGGTGCTGAGTGCACGTGTGTAACTTTAAGACTATTATCGGTCTGTGAGACCGACGCCAGTATATGTGCTACTATTTTATGTAAGTTACTAATTTTTATTTTAGAATATTATTCAATGAAATGTATTAATATATTTTAGTGGTGTTTAATACTTATTGATTATAGTATATAAGATTAGTTCAAAATTGTTTTTTGCAATTTTTTTCATTACGATGAACGAAGAAGCGATAAGGGCGCTGTTAGAACGTGAAGATTCTGACTCAGATTACGAAGACAAGAGGAATAGTGAGGTGGATGTAGATTTTTTTTTGAGATATATATAATTTTATTTCCATGTATGATGTCAGTAGATTGGTGTTTCTTTCCAACTATTCTTATTTGTGTCTTATATTTGTTGATTATTTTTTCTTTTATTACTATATGGTCAAGTAAATTTTCATCTGCAGAGTGAATAGTTGCATTGGTCTAACTATTGTCATCCTGCCCTACTTCCTCAAATTCGTTGTAACCTATTTCCTCATTGTGTGAGTTTCCTATTTCTTTTTCCTTTTCTATTCTTGATAGGAAATCAGTTACTTTATTTTGTGTTCCCTTCAAGTAGTCTAATTCGTATTCATACACAGAGAGAAAAAATCGAGAACATTGGGTTTAAATCGTGCACATTCGGGCACTATAGTGCGTCAAGCACGAATGTTGTTATAACAAGTGAAATGTTCTTATTTCAAGTACGTATTTTCAAGAACAAGAAATCTTGAATTAAGTTTGTTTTGTTAAGTTTTTGAAAACCTTATGGACTTACTTTAACAACAAGGAATCTTACTTTAAGTACGTTTTCTGTTCATTACGACACCATTCGGTCTTCTTTTAAGACCAAAGCAACTTAAAGTGAGACCATTTCGGTCTCAAATCAAGTACAGATTGTGCTTCGGGGTCTGAAAAGTAGAACGAAATGTTCTTGAAGTGAGAACATATGTTCTCAAAATGAGACCATTTTGTTCTCAAAGCACGTACTGATTGTTCTTTAAGGTCTAAATATAAAAACGAAATGTACTTGAAGTGAAAGCATATGTTCTCAAAATGAGATCATTTTGTTTTCATAACAAGTACGGATTGTTCTTTAAGGTCTCAATATGATAACGAAATGTACTTGAAGTGAAAACATATGTTCTCAAAATGAGACCATTTTGTTCTCAAAGCAAGTATTGATTATTCTTTAAGGTCTAAATATAAAAACGAAATGTACTTGAAGTGAGATCATATGTACTCAAAATGAGACCATTCTGTTCTTAAAACAAGTACGGATTGTTCTTTAATTAAGAACCAATGTACTTGAAATAAATACAAAAATGTTTTTTTCAATTTTGTTTATTTCTTATAAATATTTAATTCTTACATACGATTTGACATTATTTTTACTTCGTAAGTTCATAAAACGAGCCTAAAAAAATTTCAGTTACAATGCGGTTGTTGTTTTTTCATTCTCTTTATGGTCTTGTTGCAGATCATTAAAAAACACGCGCATTTAGAAATGTGTATTCTTATTCTCTTTGTGTACGGATATGCGTTTGCATTAGAGCTGGAGAAACATCGATGGGACAATCGATTGTATCGATGTTTTAACATTTTTGGCAGCATCGATGGTTTTTGCGAAAACATCGATGTTTTTGCAACTCTAGCTGTGACATTTTTTAACGGATGAAGCGCGTTGTGACAACAAGTAAGTGCAAATAAATATAAAATTAATTAATGTTTTATTTATAAAAGATTAATTTTTAATTGCGGTGGTCAATGGACAAATACTTGGAAATATGCATAGATACAAAAATATGTGTAAGCTTACATTGGCGCATTTTTTTTTTGTCTAAGTTTTGTGTTGGCTCGCCTGCATATATACATATTAGAGGTCTGCATGAAGGCAAAAAAACAACGTTCGAATTAACAATGTTCAAAATGAATTGAGTGAAATAGAATGCGACGCCGAGTGAATTTGTGCGCTCACGTCAGATTCAGTCGCACAACATTGAAACAAAGATAAACGAATTGAATGAGTTCGAATGAGAGGTGGTTTCGAATTAATTCGAAAGCATTCACTTTTTTGCAAAAGAATGAGTATTGTTTTCGTTTTGCTGTGCGTAACAAAAAAGAAGAAAGAAAACAACAAAAAGCAATGGAATATTTTGTTTAGAACACACAACCACTTACAGACTCGTCGGTGTCTTTTGCTGCGTTCATTATCTTGTACGACAAACGAAATGAATGAATGATTCAAATTAATACGAATGTCTCGGCTGTGCCGATGCATTCATTTCGTTTTGCATGCTATTTCATTCTAACTCATTTCACAAAATGCAGACGGCTTTCGAACTGAAAACACAGTCGCATTCACATTCATTCATTTCGTGTTTCGCTCTCATTCAATTCAATTCAATTCAATTCGAGTTCATTATATTGGACTTCTGTTGTGAGTGAAGCCACGCAGCTGTCTAATATGTATACATGCATACACTCATAAGTTTTACGCCTGCACTGGCAAGTTTCTTTGCTATTTTATATATTTTTAACAATCCCATGAAGGAAATAATATTGTTTAACTTATTGTTTTTATTATTAATAAATGAATTTTTTATTTGTGTGCATATTTTCCCACTTTTCTTGCGTTTTTATATCAAATGGATATTTTCTATGAAACAATCGATAGTATCGATGTTTTCTTTAAAAACAATCGAAAACATCGATGGTCGCAAACATCGATGTTCCTCCAGCTCTAGTTTGCATACATGTATGTACCCATACCAGTGATTCACAGAATTTTTTCCGTCGCGGTATACTTTTTGAAATTCTAAAAAATTGCCGCCACACCAAAATACCGCGAAGCGTAGGTTGCGAATCCCGTTAGTTTAGTTTATATTAATATCATTGGTTTTGTTATGAATGCATTTGATTATGGATTTTTTCTAATGGTACAATCGGCATATTTAATAAGGCTATTGCGTGGGCTACAGCCGAAAAGATTACCCCTAAAAAAATCGGTGATCTGTAGTTGCTGCGCGAAAAGGCAGTACTTAATGTAGCTTCAGGCAAGAAACGACAAACAAAAATTACCTCTTTTTTTAAAAATAATTGACTTATTATATTGTGAATATAAAGGTACAAATAAAATAACCAATAAATAAATAAACAAATGTCACAAAGTGTGTTTTTATATCTTAAATATAAAACTTTCGGTAGAGTGAATAATTCGATAACTTGAATGGAGCTGGTTTAAATTAGTTCAAGTTCGCGAAATTAGAGTGTACTTACTTTATAAATATGGAAGCACAGATTGTAAGTTAAAAACGTTTAATAGGGCTTCCAAATTCCCGTCACTTTCGCACTTTTCACTTTCATTCATTTCATTATCACTTTATTATGTCACTGCCAAACAACGAATGGCACGCGTCAACTTTTCGCACTTCTTGCAATGCAAAGATAATGTCTTTGTATCATAAATAAAATAACTCTCTCACAGAATATTTACGCTCAATTAGACATAACATTGAATTTGTTGTTGCGATTGAGTGTACATATTTTATGAGAGAGTTATTTTGTCCGTAATACACACACATAATTTTTTATTAGAAGAAAAGCCAAAGAGGAATGAGAACAAATTTCAGAGAGTGAATGTACGAGAACAAAATGATCTCATTTTGAGAACATATGTTCTCACTTCAAGTACATTTCGTTCTCAGATTTAGACCGTAAAGAACAATCCGTACTTGCTTTGAGAACAAAATGGTCTCATTTTGAGAACATATGTTTTCACTTCAAGTACATTTCGTTATCATATTGAGACCTTAAAGAACAATCCGTACTTGTTATGAGAACAAAATGATCTCATTTTGAGAACATATGCTTTCACTTCAAGTACATTTCGTTTTTATATTTAGACCTTAAAGAACAATCAGTACGTGCTTTGAGAACAAAATGGTCTCATTTTGAGAACATATGTTCTCACTTCAAGAACATTTCGTTCTACTTTTCAGACCCCGAAGCACAATCTGTACTTGATTTGAGACCGAAATGGTCTCACTTTAAGTTGCTTTGGTCTTAAAAGAAGACCGAATGGTGTCGTAATGAACAGAAAACGTACTTAAAGTAAGATTCCTTGTTGTTAAAGTAAGTCCATAAGGTTTTCAAAAACTTAACAAAACAAACTTAATTCAAGATTTCTTGTTCTTGAAAATACGTGCTTAATGTGAGAACATTTCAGTTGTAATGACAACATTTTCTCTATCTTTTTCTAACAGCAGAAAGATAAACCACATTGTTCTCAATTCATGTTTATTTGTTCTTAATTCAAGTTTACTTGTCATCGAATTTCAGTTTAAGTGCAAATCTTACTTATTTCAGGCACATTTACACCAAATGCAACTCAATTTGGTATGTTCTATAATTAAGTACAATCCGTGCTGTTCTTAGACCGGCGTTTTCCTCTCTGTGTAGGCATTTAGTTTTATCAGCCACCTTTGATGTCGACTTGACATATCTTTCCCTCTATGTTTTGTTACCAAAAAATTTAATGGTTAGTGATCACTCCAAATTTTAAATTTTCTTCCTGTCAAACACAAAGACAAAGTCAGTCGAGAGTAGCATGTGAAAGGGAACGGTTGCTCTGCTTTGAGTGTTTTCGTTGTTTATTATTTTGTTATCTATTGTTTAACTTGTTATATTTTTAATGTGAATAAATAAATGAATTGGATTTGAAATCACGTTTACATACCGTACAGGTAAGGTCTAAAATATGTTACAGCCCATACCACTGCAAGAAATTCTTTATCAGTAGCTGAATAATGTATTTCATGCCTGCTTAGCGTTATTGAAGCATAAAACGCCCCTAAAGCTACTCCAGAGGCATCCGTCGTTAGTACAAATGGTTTTTCGAAATCTGGATACCTTAGTATTGGATGTTCGGTTACAATCTGTTTTAACTTCTCAAAGGATTTAATGAAATTTGGATCGGACGAATTAATTTTTTCATCTTTCTTTATTTTGTCTGGATTGGGTTTTAATCCTTCCATCGTTAAAATATGTCCTAGAAAAGGTGTTTCCCTTTGCATAAAATTTCACTTGTCAATTTGGACTTTTCCACCACACCCGAAGATTGAATCGGCTGCACCCTCTGGATTTCCCGTTCAGAGTTCCTATTTAAATTAAACTAATACAAAAGTCATAAGGTTGTACAATCAATTTGCTTATTGTCGTTTACGATAAATTGCAAATAAAAAAAAAAAAAAAAATTGGACTTTTAAGTTATGCTTCTTCAAAGCCTTAAAAATAACGGTAATGTCTGTTATATACTCTTGAAGTGACACACTAAAAATTAGTATATCATCCAGATATACTACACAAGTTTTATTGATAAAGTCCCGTAATACGTCATTCATTAAATGTTGAAATGTGGCTGGTGCATTTTTTAGACCGAAAGGCAATCGTACAACATCGTATAGTCCATGAGGGGTTGCATTTTTGCATCTGTCCTCTTCTCTTACTACGATATGGTGATAACCTTTGGCTAAATCAAAGTTGAAAAATAATGAGCCCTTCCTAACTTATCCAATTTTGAATCAATATTGGGCAGAGGGAATTTATCGTCTATTGTGATGTTATTTAATTTCCTATAGTCAACCACTAATCTGTATTTTTGTTGTCCTTAATTATCTATTTTTTTTAATGGACTTGTATATCTGGGATTACTTTTCCTTATTATTCTTTGTTTTTCCATTTCAGAAATTTGAGTTCTAAACTCTTCTTCATATTTTTGTGGGTATCTGTATAATTTCGCATTTATTTGCTCTTCGTCGTTGTCGTTATTTCATGTTCTACTGCATGAGTATGGGTGAGTTCATCTCCTTCTTTAAAGAATAGTGTCCTATATTTCCTTAATAGTTTGTCTAATTTCTTTCTTTCATCTTCATTTAAATGTTTTCTTTGTATTGTTTCCTTAATTTCTTGATCAGTTCTAATTTCTAGAACAATTACTTTGTCATAAGGATGTTTTTCGAATGGTATTGTGGCATTTTTTAAGAAAATTTTCTTTTCTCCCAAATCTATCTTGGCTTTTAGGTACTGGAGTATATCAGTTCTAATGATGAACTGATATTTTCTGTCGGACCCAAATGGTGCGACTTTCCACCTACATCTTGCTTCTTTTTCAATTTCGAATTCATTTGAACATGGTGTATGAATTTCTTCAATGAAATAGTCTGTTTTACGTATTGTTGTGAATGGGGTAGGTTTTATTTTGTGTTTTTCGAAGCCATTTACTTCTTGGCTAACTAGGCTGACATTTATTGCCCCCGTATCTACTAGTGCTAAACAAATTTTATTTTGTATGGTTATTTTTATTATTGGTGTCACATTATTTTCCGAGGCTAGTTGATAAAAAAATTATTAACATCTTGGTCACTTTTTTGTGTATAGTCTTGAATTTGATTTTTAGGATTATGGTTAAGAGCGTCGTTGTGCTCTATACTTGCATGATTTACTTCGGAGTGTCAGTATCCCGTTGGAATACATTATCATTAGTTTTATTATGAGACTTGGATTGATTATTAATATAATTGTCCTTAGGAAAGTTATAATTTTGCTTAATCTGTGAGTTATTTTGTTTATTTTCAAAAATTCTGTATTCTTTTTTGATACAGCTGTCTTTAAATTCATTGAATTTATTTCTGATTTTATTTCGTCTATTTTACTCAATTTTTTTACAGCATATGCTAATGTGTCTTGGGTAATTTTTTTTATAGTATTTTTTAATAACGCTTCTATTCCGCTTAAAACAACTTGCATTTCGTCTTCATAAAATATCCTAAGCTCATCTGCCTTATTTTTATAATATTGTATTTTTTCAACCAGTTCCAATAGGTTTGTAACTTTTATCTGACAGATCCTGTCATATAACTCTTCTGGTCTAATGTCTGGTCTGTATTTCCTCCGTGGAACCAATTTTATCTTGTTCCAGTCATCAAAATCCTTTAAATGAAGCAGAGCAAGCTTAGCTTCTCCTTGAATCTTTTCATGGTATATCATAGCTGTAGCTGATTTTTTATTTTCTTCCCCTATAATTCTTTGTAGGTAATACTCTACACATTTTATAAATGATGAAATACTAGTAACATCGTTGCCATTGAATGCTGCCATATGTTTAACTTCCGTTAGTTGCCTTTCTCTCTCTGCAACTGGATTTGCCAAAAAGTACGTTTGCAATTCAGCCAATCCCTTCACGGTAAGTTGGGCCTCTTACATTACTGCAATAAATTGATCCATTTTATTTTATTATTCTTTTCGTAAAGTTCTTTTCGGATAAAAACATTATCCTACCACGATTGCGCCAGTTATATTTTTGTATTGTATCGGTATCCTATATTTTATATGTATATCATATTACCCTCAGCATCGATAACCCAGATTATCAAACGAACATGTTTGATCAATTGCGTTATGTTCGATGAGTGGGCGGTCCTTATTTGGATACCGTATGCTATAATCCGTTGTTTCTGTTTTTCCGTGTTTCTGTTTAGCAAGAAAGCAACATTACGACACAGGCGTATTCATTTTAATTAATTTAAATGAATTGCACTTACTTGCGCGAGTATATGCGTAATGAATTTTCGCGCGAGTATACGAAGGTTAACCATTACTTATACTCGTATGTAATCTAAAAATACATATAAATTTCTGATACTGTATCACATAGCTGAGCCGTCGTGCTTTCAGTATACTCAAGGGGATAAACGCATACCTAGGTCTGTGCCGTAATTGAGTGTGCTGAAGGAAGTCTGGTCTATCATCTCCACGTGGTGACGGCTGGAAACAGTTGCAGTATGTTTCAAACCGAACGTGTCATTGAGACATGTTCAGTTGGGTCATGCGGCAAACTGGCTAAGATAGATCAGGCGGAGGGAGTAAACCCTCTTAAATAAAATCTTCCCTAACCCAAGGTGTTATGCGTCCCGTGCCTATTGGGTGGTTTGCAGCCAGGGAACAAACCGGCTGTATTATAACGGAGCTGCCTCGATACCGGGTCACCTCGAGGTGTATCTATGACCTTACCGTGGTATGGGGCGCTGCCACGGTGGACCACTAACATCCCCTCCCAACCAAAGGACTGCCAACTGCCCAGGCAGGCGGCGGTCAATTATGAATATGAATAACAACAAACCAAAAACAAGTATGGACATGCAGTCCCTAAATGCAAAGCCACAACCTGGCCCAAGCCAGGTCCACGTGCCTACTACCGAAGCTGGGACATCCGAGCCTAGTGGATGTAGTAGCACTAGACTGCATAATAAGGCTACCACCTGCACGGGTACAGCTGAAACCGGGAATAAACCTGGTGTAATCGGAGGTACCGATGCAGGGAGTAATGTCGGCACCTCCCCTGTAGCTAAGCATAACTACAAGGAGAGGCGATCGGCGTTACGTCTATTGGAACGCCTAAGAAACGTTCCTGATGCTGAAAGGTCGGAAAAGCAGAAGGCCTCTGTCCTATGGGCCACGCGGGTAACGGGGAGACTTGTACAAGTTCCTAAACCGAATCCGCCACCCAAAAGACAGAGATCGGACGATCTTCCTTCCAGCAGCAACTCAACCAAGAGACCGAGAAATCGGGGGGCTGTTAAAACCTTCAGCGAGGCGGTCAGCGGCCAAAAAATATGGGCGGTCGTTGACAGAAGCAACGCTGAAGGTACGATCACGCCAGAGAGCTGGAGGAAAGTTGAGGCCAAGCCAACAA
The DNA here is from genome assembly GCA_035041805.1 of Amiota mariae. Lineage (NCBI taxonomy): Eukaryota > Metazoa > Arthropoda > Insecta > Diptera > Drosophilidae > Amiota > Amiota mariae. The sequence continues at coordinate 11,867 of JAWNKV010000219.1, read as the reverse complement.
GCGTGTTCTTTCAAATATTGAAAGAGCATCCTGGCCCAGCTCCATTCTGCCGCGATGGGGGGTGGCACCAAAACCACGTCAAACTAATCGCCTGTGCTGATCAGAGATCTACTGATCTCTACAAGATAGCCATCTCCAGGATTGGTGAGGTATGGCCAGGGTCAAGGCTCGAGGTTATATCAAGGGAGGATATCCCTTGTTTGCCAAGAGCAAGGGCATGGATCCCAGCCGAACCATCTGACCCGAAGATGGTACTTGAAATGATCAGGGTGTGTAACCCTGATCTACCAACTAAGACCTGGAAGATCACCAAGATGGAGGAACCAAAGGGTGAGTTCCGTACTGCAACCTTCGTGGTCGGTAAGGACTCGCTGGAACCTCTATCGAGATTGGAAGGGGTCATTAGTTACGGATTCTCATCAATAAAGATGAGAATCTACAAAAAGGATGGAATGCCTCCGACCAACACAGATCCGGGCACATCCTCAACTGCGAAAGAACATCTAGGTTCTGCAACAGAAGCGGGAACGCCAAGAAGGGCATCGGATGGTGACAGTATCTTCTCTCTTCTGGAAGGAGTGTCGAAAACCACTCTGACAGATGAAGAGGAGCTACTGGCAGAAGACGAGGATGCTGAATCAACGTTGGTGGAGGTGGAGTCTGGAAATGATGATCCTGATACTTCAAATTAACCTCCATCACTCAAAGGTTGCGTCCGCCAACCTTTTACTCCGTCTGGCAAGCAGCGGATACCATATTGTCCTGATACAGGAACCATGGGTAGTACATGGTCTTGTTTGCGGGCTCAGGAACAAAAAGTACAAAGTCTCTCACGTACACAATCAAGGTAAGCCCAGAGCATGTGTACTAGTAAAAAGGGAGTTAGCTGCATTTATGCTCTCTAATTTCAGCGATGCAGACCAAGTCACCATCAGTCTCGAAGCAGGTGGTGAACGGATGTGGCTAGCAAAAAGCTATCTGGCCCATTACCATGACGCACTACCAAGACAAATTTTCAAGGATATGGGTGCGCAGTCGCATAGGCTGGGAGCCAAGTTAATTGTCGGTGCAGACGTCAACGCGCACCATTCGGTGTGGGGCAGCACTGACATCAATGCTAGAGGTGAGTGTCTTTTTGATTTCATTATTGGCTCTAATCTCCAGATCTGTAATAAAGGTAATAAGCCAACCTTTATTGTTAGTAATAGGCAAGAGGTAATTGATGCTACTTTTGCCTCTAGCTCCGTCTATGAGAAAATAAGTAAATGGAAGGTTTTGGAAGAACATTCCTTCTCCGACCATAGGTATATCTCTTTTGAAATTAGCAAAATCCTACCAAATCCCAAGCCCGTCCGGAATATTAGGAAAACGGATTGGGATAAATATGCAGGCCTAGTAGGGAATACCCCTGAAACCCATGCATGCAGCACTCCAGATAGTCTAAGCAAGCTAGAAACATTGGTAGAGTCTGTAACAGCTAACCTAAACGCAGCCTTGGCGCAAGCCTGTCCGATAAGAAAACCAGAGGTATAGCCAAACATCGGTGGTGGACAGGTAAGCTAAGTAAGCTTCGGGATAGTAGCAGACATGCCTTTAACAAGGCAAAACACACCCGCCTTGAGGAGGACTGGAGAGGTTATAAAGAATCTCTAAAGGTCTACAAAAAAAGTAAACGAGCTGCGCAGAGGCAATCTTGGAGATCTTTCTGCGAAGAAGTGGAAGGTGCATCCGAGGCCTCTAGACTCCGCAAAATTCTGGCAGGAAGCTCCCAAAACTGGGAGCTACTGCAGAAAGCAGACGGTTTGTTCACCACAACAAGCAAAGAGTCATTAGAACTCTTACTAGACACACACTTTCCGGGATGCTCGGACAACACTGAGCAAGACGCGGACAGTCTAGTAAATGGTCGTGAAATCAGAATAGATGCGATATCTGAGGACCGACTACTATGGGCAATTAACGGGTTTAAACCCTTTAAATCTCCGGGGCCAGATGGAATTCACACAGTGGAACTACAGAAAACTATTGGACACCTGACTGGCAAGTTAATGGCAATTTTTAAAGGTTGTCTCAAGCTTGGCTACATACCTCAGGGATGGAGACGGGTTAAGATAGTTTTCATTCCAAAGGCAGGTAAAAGCTCGCACTCCCATCCAAAAGAATTAAGACCGATCTCTCTATCTTCCTTTTTACTGAAGACACTAGAAAGGCTGATTGAAATCTACTTAAGACTGACGATAGACAGGAGGTTGATCTCTCAATCTCAACATGCCAATACTAAGGGGAAATCAGTTGAAACAGCACTACATTCCCTCATCTCCACTGCGGAGGGACCCCTGCATCGGCAGTAGTTCACCTTAGCAGCATTCCTCGATATAGAAGGGGCCTTCAACAACGTTAATGCGAGTGCGATCACTGCAGCACTCACTGACCTGAGAACGGAATCGATCCTAGTGGAACTCATCGACAAAATGCTAAAAAGCAGAGTCGTTGAGGCAGATCTGGGAGATTCTAAACTTCGAAAGGCAGTGAGAAGAGGCACACCGCAAGGTGGAGTCCTCTCACCGTTTCTATGTGTGATGATATCGGAAGAGACAAAGTATTTAGGCTTAATCATTGACAGGAAACTGACATGGAAGCCGAATACTCTAGAAAGAGCTAGGAAGGCTAGCGTGGCACTTTATGCCTGTAGAAGAGCAATAGGCAAAACATGGGGAATCAAACCTAAAACTGTTTATTGGCTCTTTACAGCAGTTGTCAGACCCATTCTCCTTTACGGAAGTGTTGTCCGGTGGACTGCGATGTAGAAGAAAACCTACCGTGAAATTATCGGTAAGGTTCAAAGATCGGCGGAGGTGGCAATAAGTGGTGTCATAAGAACTACGCCAACTATGGCGTTGGACACCATCTTACACCTGCCACCAATCGATCTTTTCTGCAAACACCTAGCGGCATGCTCAGCCATCAGACTCAAAGCATGCTCACAATGGAAAGGGAGTTCGTATGGGCACGCAAGCATACTGAACTCCTATACTAACATTCCTACTCGACTTGATCGCCTCTCGTCATCTTTCTGCTTCGAAAGGAAATTCTCTGTAAGGTTTCCATCGCGTCAGGAATGGCTAGAAGGTGATCCATCACAAAGTGCCCAGATCAAGATTTACACAGATGGATCTAAAATGGATACTGGTGTAGGGTCTGGAATTTACTGCGAAATGCCCTTAATCTGCAAATCTATTTAAGTATTGGACCACTGCAGTGTTTTTCAGGCGGAAATAACTGTCATTCATGAAGCCGTAAAATGGTTGCAGATAAACAATATATCTGGCAAGGATATATGTATTCTATCAGACAGCCAGGCTGCCCTTAAAGCCCTGGATGCACCCCATATAACATCTAGGAGTGTCTCAGATTGCCGCCGATCTCTTAATGAGATGGCATCACAACTCTGCATTAACCTGTGCTGGGTTCCCGGTCACAGGGATATTCCAGGAAATTGCAGAGCTGATGAACTCGCAAGAGATGGTACCAACCTGCCACATGTCAGTAGGGGCATGGAGAGCATTGGTGTCCCAATTGCGACGTGTAAACTTATCGCCAGAGAAACACTAATAAATTCCACAAATTTTAGATGGAGTAGTACTTCTACCTGCGAAATAGCCAGGCAAACATGGTCAAAGCTAAATCAGCGTCTATCCTTGTCTTGTATTAAGCTAGATAGAGCTCAATTAGGAATCCTGATAGGCACCCTAACAGGACACTGTCTAATAGGTAACCATGCAACTAAACTGGGAGTCTTAACGCATGATTTCTGTCGCAGCTGCAGAAATGAAGAGGAACTGGAGACAATCCAGCACCTCTTCTGCTCATGTCCAGCTCTGGCCAGAAGGAGGATACGTTTCTTGGGTTCCCCCTTCCTAACAAGTATAGATAACCTATATCAACTAGGCATAAATAACCTCGTTCGCGAGTGATGCCACTTGTGTCCACTACTTTGAAGACGTTTGTCAATGTTGCTTTACTTTCATATAATCGCTCGTTTGTGGATTACTGTTATTGTTGTCGCAATTACCTTCGACGACTAGCTCCTGTCTTTTTTTTTAATAATCAAAACAAATTTTATTATTTTATTAACAATTCTTTAGTTTACTTACCACCACTTTCTTCATCCTCCATTTTGATCTTTTTCACATCAACAACTTAGTTGACACACCTTTCTTTTAGGCATCTTTTTTCGGACACTTTTCAAACTTTAATTTTTCTTTAGATCTTCTTTTTCTTATAGAACTTTTAGACACAATAGGCTGGGTTGCATTCACAAAAAGCAAAATAAAATGCTGCTTTTCACTTCCTTTGTTGCTGGTTCGACTATTGCTTGAACAAAACTCAGTACACACAGTCGAAGCAAGACTAAAAAAAAAGAAAGGAAAACTGAACTGTTTGCTTCGACTACTATATTATCCAGTCTAATAATCTTTTCAGACAGAGAGGATTCTACATCCACATCGGATGTAGCATGGATGGTCATCCAGTTCAACAACAACAACAGGGATAATGACGAAATGCAGAGTTGCATTTTGGATGTGGATGCTGACATCCTCTTCGGATGTAACATCCAAAACAATGTTAGAATAATAACTCTGCATGGGTCCTGTCATTTATTTGGTCATGTTCTCCGATTTCGTCATAGTTTACCTCATATATTTTTCACAAAATGTCCATTTTAATTTCTTATAGTTAGCCACATCGTTCCATTTGTAAGTATAAACAAAACAAAAAACAGCTGTTCAGGATGAAGAAAGGCTTGTATGAACGACTTTTTGCATATCGTTTAAAATTCGTTATGCAAGCTCTGTCTTAAAACGCTATTATGATTCAACTGACTCTTCAAGTCTAGACTCAGCTTCAAAATCATTACATACCTATCTAATATTCTTTTATTGTGGATGATTTGATTCATTAAAACAGATGTACATTAATGCAAACTAAAATATAATAATTCATAGTATGGATTGAATGACAGTTGAAAATCCAAAATTTTAAATATGTAATTTGTAAACTAAAGAATGAATTTTCAGAAGATATTTCTGTGAATGTTAATGGAAGTTAGGTGCAAGAAGGATACTTTGCTTATTTTTGAATATCAAAGAAAAAAAAAAAAAAAAAATTATTTAAAATTGCCACGAATAAAAGAAGTATCACAAAGAAAAATAAATGAATGCAAATTGACAACTGCCGTGGCAGACTTTTTTTTGATGAAGGAAGATGATTGCAAAAGGGTATAACGAAGAATTTTGAGAGACCGTTGCAATCCAGTTACGTCTATAATTACTTTCCAGACTTATGACACAATATCGGCTTAGTAAAGAAGCTTTCCTAATGGTACTGGGCACCATTAAATCGCACTTGTCTCAGTCTCCACCCGTACTTTAGCTGGACGCGACACTTTTTTTTTGGCAGAGTTGAGACAGAAACGACTCTAGTGTAAACCTTGATAGGAGCACAGTGTCAGTGGTTTTGAGTGATATGCTGAAGATGCTGGAGCGTTTTATTTGCCCCCAGTGCACCAAATAATTTTGCTAGCTGCACTTAATTAGAGTTTTGAAGTTTTAAATATTCGTGTTTTTTTTTTAGCCATCGATTACCAATATTATCAGTAACCACATCAATCAAGATTCAAAATAATGTTTGTGTTTTATTTTAGTTAATTTTTATTCATAATTCGATTTTCACATTCCTTTTGTCGTTTTGTTTCTTTTCGTTCGACTCATACATCTTGTTGTGTATTGTATTTAATCGCGTTGTTGCGTTGACAGTTCGGCCAATCCTGATGATGAATCGTCCTCGATTCGGTTGTTCTCGTCATCGGAGTTCCCATCAAGGTCGGGAATACTCGAACACCACGGTTTTATTCTGTCTGAGGCAAACACTGTGCAATATTTACGAGCTGTAATCTGCATACCTGGAATATCCTCGATGACGTAGCGATCATTTCCCAGCACCTTCGTTATCTGGTACAGACCACGGTAGAGTGGTTCTAGTTTTCGGAATTCATTCATAGTTGCTGGTTTATTTTCCACGACAACGAGATCACCTTCGGCATACAAAGTTGGGTTGGCGTGTCCTTGATCGAATCGTTGCTTCCACTTGGCTCTCTCCATTGCTATGTTGGCGTCTGCTTTCTCACGTTTGTCGTTGATGTTTTTTTTTTTTTTTATTATCATCAAGATCCACGTGTATGGCGGCGGTCAGGTGATTCTGCACGATGTCAGTTAGTTTGAATTCGAATATCAGTTCATTTGGACTGAAACCCGATGTCGCGTTACGTTGTGAGTTAATGGTCCACTGAAGATTTCTGAGTGTCAAATCCGAATCCTTAGGAGATTCATTCGTAGTGCGTATGAAATGAGTATCGTTTGGTTGGCACGTTCAACTTGCGCGTTAGCTCGGGGAGTTCTTACGGCGTTTTTATCGTGTTGAATATGGTTATTATTGCAGTATTCTTCGAACTGTTTCGAAGTGTAGGCAGTTCCTCTATCGGAGATGGAAACCAAAATAACTGGAAACTTCATTCAGCACGCTTATGACTGGCATTGTTTTGGCGTTTTTTACAGCCTTAACAATTAAAAATTTATTGAATGAATCGGAAATTGCAAATATGTGCGTATTACCTCGTTTGCCGCGAATAAACGGCCCCAAATGATCGATATGTATTTGGCGGAACGGTATTGGGTCTGGATCATCGTAGTGTGAGGATCCCTCTCTTTTGCCACCTTTCGATTTATTGAAGCAGCACTGGATACATGATGAGATATAGTCTTTGACATATTTACGCATTTTCGGAAACCAGAATTTTTCTTGTATTTTGGTTAACGTTTTATCGACACCAAAATGTCCGGAATCATCGTGGTAGAGTTTAACGATTCTCCATCTAACTGCTTTCGGTACTACACAACGTAATTGAACGCCCATTTTGCGGTATAGGCGGTATTGTTTAATCTCGAAGTCGTTAACAATTTGTTTCTTTTGGTCAGAGTTACGTTGACCATTTAAGACACCAATGATGTGTATCAACGTTCCGTCCTGTAATTGTATGGCTAATAGCCAATCATTGACATCAGCTTTGACAATTCGGACGATTTCTCCGAGCGGTAGTTCGGTTGACAGAGGACACGGAGATCGGCTTAGGGCATCGATATGTGACATTCGTGAGCCCTCACGATGGACAATAGTAACATCATATTCCATTATCCTGATCCACCTGCGATCAATCTTCGGTATCAGTTCTTTGTTTGTACGTGCTTTGGCAATTGAAAATCCGTTATTAAACGAAAAGGTTTACCCAGCACATAGATACGAAAACGTTGTAGCGATTCCACCACAGCTTGAATTTCGAGTTCATAACTGTGGTACATGCTTTCGGTATCGGTGCAATGGTGGCTGAAATAGCAGACGGGTTGCCAAGACTTGTTGTCGTTCGATTGAAGTAAAGAACCTGCCAGCCCGATGGTACAGGCACCCGTGTGAACCTCGTGGAAAGCTTCGAAATCATATAGAACGGGTAGCGGCATACTGCTTAGCTTGTCGATAAGTTCTTTGAATGCGCTTTGTTGATCTTCTTTCCATATAAACCGGTTCTCTTCTGATTTTCGTAGCAGACGTGTAATCGGTTTTGATATGATCGAATAGTGCTCAACGAATTCACGAAAAAAACCCGAGAGTCCTAAGAAATGTCGGACTTCAGTCGTGTTGGTAGGCGGTTTGAACCTTCGGATTGCTTCGACCTTATGTTCCCCTGGTGTAATTCCGTCTTTGGTGATAACGTGACCTAAGAAAGTTAGTTTATGTGTTAAGAACTTACACTTATCAAGGCGTAGTGTCAGTCCAATTTCGCTCAGGATTTGGAGGAACTTCTCAAGGCGTTGTGTTCCCTCTTCGATGTTTTTGCTTGGTATGATGACATCATCCAGATACAGCACTTCTGTGCGACTATTTTATTCATCACTCGTTGAAACACGGCTGGAGTATTTACAAGTCCAAAAGGCATTCGATTGTACTCGTAATGTCCATTGGTTGTAACGAACGTGGTATACATCTTTGATGACTTTGCCATCTTAATTTGATGGTACCCCATACGCAGATCTAGTTGAGTGAAAAAATCATTCCCAGCGAGTTGAGCTAACATTTCTTCCATATTTGGCATAGGGAATGATGTTTTCACTGCAATTGTGTTTAGACGGCGATAGTCTATGCATAGTCGGTGTTCTCCATTTTTCTTTTCGGCTAGGACTATACCAGATGCGTAAGGAGAGTCTGACGGGCGAATTATGTCGTTATCTAATAGTTCGGTTATTATATTCGAGACTATAGGTCTTTGGCCAAATGCCAGTCGGTATGGCTTTGTTTGGATTGGTTCGGTTGACGTTAGTTGTATACCCATTTTTGATATGGCACACCTGCCCAGATGTGAGACATCTTCAACGAAGCAAGAGTTATACTTAGATACCATGGATTTAATAACTTCCTTGCAATTTGCTTCGTCCGTTTGAATGGTACATATGTATTCGATATGACAATCGTCACCTTCGATAACAAGTCGGTTGCCTTCACGGCATAAGATGTCTTTGCCTAACAATACATTTTCGGTAAGGAGGCTGTCTTCTACGATAAGCATGTCGATTTCAAACGTCTGTTCGTCAATTATTGTTTTTGTTGATATTTTTCGTGTGCAGAGATATTGACCCCCACCAAAAACATTTAGCGTGACTGAGCAAAGGTGGGCGATACCAACCTTTTCAGAAAATGACTTTCTAATGGAAGTTCTCGTACTCCCCGGATCGACAAAAGAATTCGTTTCGTTTCCATTTTATTTCGTTGTGTACACAATAGGTAAGGATGTCTCGTAGCAAATCATTGCAACGTACATATTCATTCGATATTTTCCGCTTAAGTTCATCATCGTTGATACCATTTATAATATGTCTTGCAATTGCTGAGTCCGAAAGCTCACTCCTTTTACCAACGGATAACATTTTGTAGTAAAAGTCTTGCGGCGATGCGTTATGAGCCCTCTTTGCGTTAGCCATTCTAACGTGGACATCGGTGGCGTTCTCGACGTGAGGAAAGTCTATAAGAAATCATCTGATGAAATCAGACCACGACAGAAAAATTTCATCCAGCGATTCAACCCAATACTTGGCAGCACCTTGCATCTTCTGTTGCACTCCAAATATTAATGTGCGATCGTCCCATTTGTATGCATTCCGGAGTAATTAAATTCTATTTATAAACTGTTGAGGGGTTATAGAGTTTTCCCCCGAAGGATTACATTCAGGAAACAGCGCTACTACTTCTTTGACGTGTGCGTATGGATTTTGCATGTTCGTGTATGCATTATTAAATTGCTTACCTTGTTCAACAGTTTCAAAATTAAAGTTCGGTGTATACAAATTTTGCATCATTCTATGTTGATTGTTTGCTTTATACACTGGCTGATGTTGAGACTTACAACAAAGATTGTTGTGGAACATTTACGTGTTGCTGAGACGTAGCAAACATATGTTGTTGATGATCGTTCATGAGTTGCTCAGGCGTTGCAAACATGGTTTGTTGCAGAACATTCTGATGTTGCTGAGACGTAGCAGCATGTGTCGACGAGACTGCATTCATTGCATTCATTTGTAAGTAGTGTCTTACCGTATCAACGCAATCTTGTTGCTGAGATGTAGCAACTCGTGGTTTCGTATACGTTTGTGTTGATTGAGCGTGATCATGTTCGAAGCAACCTCGTGAGTGATCTCGTATGCGTGAACGTTTGATTGATGTGTATTAGTCATGTATGAAGAAGAACAAATTGGCGTCTCACCGGCGGATGCAAATTCGTGCAGTGGAGAAGAGACGCCAGACGGTTGGAAAATTTTTTCTGACAATTCGTTTATTGTCTTTTCCATTTGCGACAATTTAGATTTTAGTAGCGTGTTTTCACTTTCGAGGGTACTGTAATCGTTGTCACTGCAATTCAGTCTTTTCATCAAATCAGCTCTCGTGCCCGATTTTGACAAACCGGCGTTTTCACATCGTTCTTGCAGCGTCTTGTTATTTATGTACTGTTTTCCCGTCATCGTTTGTTTTGTCTACTCACGGGGATTCACTATTTCACTTCTGAAGCTGTCCTTCGTTTTTAACATGTGGTCATGTTGGTTGTCCATTCCTCAATAATCTTCACATTCCTTTTGTCGTTTTGTTTCTTTTCGTTCGACTCATACATATTGTTGTGTATTGTATTTAATCGCGTTGTTACGTTGACAATATGTACTTTACTTTTGTTTTTGATTTTAACGTAAAATTATTTATATTTCTATTTTACCTTTAAAAATGATTTTATATTTATTTCAAGGTATATATTACAAAAAAATATAATTTTTCTGGCCTGTCTTTATATGTGTTATTTATGAACAGTAGAAGAAGTACAACAACCTTTTCTAATTGGCATACATTTGCTCAAATATCCAAGCTAACTTCGATTTTTTTTGTAAGTGATAGTCATGTCATGTCAAAATATGCAAAATCAGTAGCTTATATTTGCTAGCCTTCACTCTGTGTGATTTTTTAAATGCAATGTCAGTACATAAACGAACCCTTTTTTAATGTGGTACAACGAAAGCAACCCCACACAAAAGTTGTTGGCAATGGAGAACTATGTGTTTCATTCCATTATAGTTAAAAACATCTATAGTGAGCAGGAACGAATTGAAATTGGCAGGAAATTAAGAAATTTCACAAATAGGTTTACTTACTTATGAAAGAATTGTGGAAGACAAAGCATTGAGTCTTTACGTTGATGGAGGTTTGTCAAAACACTCGTACAATTTATATCGAGCTGGTACAAATGTCCGAAGTGCCGACATTTACCCAAGCTATCACGCTTTACAATTGGATAAAAAGAAGATTTAAGATTTTGCACGTATTATGGCAATATGCATTGGAAATTCAGCAGAAATTTTTGTGAATGAATATCCATGGTTTCACATACCGATTTCGATTCACAAACTGATAATTCATTGTGCAGATATTATCAATAATGTTGGGCTACCAATTGCCATGATGTGAGAGAAAGCACTGGAGGCTTGAAATGAGGACATCCGAACGTCGCGTAAAACTTTACGACTGCATAAAAAAAGACTAAATTTGGCTATGCCGAAGTTGTAATACTCTTCACGCCCCAGCTAGTGGCTCGAGGGTCTTGAAATTTATAAGGTTGGTGGATATGGGTCGGAACTTGTAGTGTTTACATTTAAAGTCGATAGTATGAAAAACAAAAAAAAAATTCTAATAAGAACTTTAATTTGGATCCCGGTTTGTATGGGGGGTACCCCCCTAGTGGTCCGACTCGGCTGATTCCTACAAATGTACTGCGTATGGTAAAAGAAAATTTCAGCTCTCTAGCTCAAAAACTGAGACACTAGTTTGCATACAGACAGACTGACAGCGTGAAGAGTATAAAAACATAACAAAAATCAGTTATCGGCCCATTTACCCGTTTGGCCCACTGTGCAGTGGATGAAACTTTATATGGATGATAATAAAGAGTGTAGATCGAGAAATCATTTTACGCCAAATTCCCTCCATCACTGGATGCATCAATGAATGCATTAACACATATAAAAATCATTAAGCCGTATATTGATGAGCATTTGTACTACAAACGGAAAGGAGATTTCAGTATGAACGCCATGAATATATTTATTTATTTATTTGAATGACATTGACAAAAAAAAAACAATCAGCTTAAAACAAAAATAAATGTAACAATTAACACTTAACACTTAAAAGTAAGACAAAAATATAAATTTAAGTGAACTTAAACT
>JAWNKV010000218.1:0-140352 GCA_035041805.1 Amiota mariae | reverse complement strand
ATTGTTGGGGGATGTAGCACTGCGACCTATAAGATCTATTGTGCTCCCTTCATAGACTTAGAGTATTTCTCCTAGGCCAATACCCTCGATGAATTATAGTATTGGTCCTACTTCACAAAGTCTGAATTCGTCCTCGAATAGGGTGAATTCGCCAAGGTGTTTGCTTCTCCTGCGCATCAGGGCAGAGCAAGTTCCTATCACATGAAGTGCAGTCTCATAATCTTCCCCGCAGAACCTGTAAAGACCTTTAGACGAGATTCCCAGTTTTGTTAGGTGGCGATTCAACCTACAATGTCCTGTTAATAATCCCGTAATGATTCTTAATTTGTTCTTCGTTAAGTTCATACAGTCCTTGTAGCGTTTTAGGTTGTATGTCCCTAGCGCTAATTTGGAGTGTGATAGCCCCGGTAATTTTTCCCAGTATAATCTCCTTTGTTTGTCCTCTTGTTCCCAGATAATACGGGAGATGTTACCCGATCCTACTCCACAGAATGGTTCGGGCCCTACAAATGGAGATGATGCTCCTTTCCTGGCAAGTTTATCTGCCATTTCGTTTCCATAAATCCCTACGTGTCCCGGAACCCATATAATTCGCACCTGATTGAGTTGCCCTAGGATGTTCAGCTTATCAATGCACTCCATCCCCAGTTTCGATGTGACTTGGTGAGATTTAAGTGCTTTGATAGCTGCCTGGCTATCAATCAGTATTGCTATTCTGCGGTTCCGGTAGTTCCGTTCGAGATTAAAGTGCGCACACCTATCTATCGCGTATACTTCCGCTTGAAAGATTGAAGTGTTCTTACCTAATGGTTCAAAGTACCTTTTCCCTTGTCCAAATACACCCGCCCCGGCACCATCTTCGGTGAGGGAGCCATCGATGTACCATGTTATCATGTAATGGGTTAACTTATATGTTTCCATTAAACCTTCCCAATTTTTCTTATTACTAAGCTCAGTTTTAAAAAGCTTCTTAAAGCTGAACGTTGGGAGTATTGAGTCCCTTGGCATCGAGGTTTCAGGAAGTTGCTCAGTGAGAAGTTGTGTCTTCCTTTGGCTTTCATTTATACTATGTATTCAATTTTATCAATGCAATTTTGATTTACAAACAAATTAACCTGGAGCCAATCGATTTTTCTTACTAAATTCAGTACTTTGTAGCAATCATTTTAATCCATATGCGGAGAGATATTTGAATAGTGATTCAACCAATGCCATTGCCATGCTGTATCCCAAAAAGCCAGGAGTCTAGCCTAGTCTGACTTTAAAATGAGATGCACTTGTATTTCAGGTTTGCAGACTCATGGATTGAAAGCAAAATATTAACCAATTGAAACTGTTTTCTTCTTTTACTAGAATGTTGTGAGAGGCCCTAAGTATTTACAGAGTCCCCGATAGACAATTGCAAATTTGCATTTTCAACATAACAACAAAAGATGGTGATGGTATCACCCAGGTCTACTATACAAAATCAAAAGCCTGCGCCGTTCTATCTGCTCAACAAGTTGTACTTCGACAATCGAGTCTTCTACATATGCTGCTGCAAATCGGAATCTAGCCTAAAAATCAGGAAGTGTTTTGCAGATATGACGGTTTTAAATATGGATTGTTCCCTTACTTCTACCAACGTGCAGTCGTCACAGAATGTCTCGCATCCGATGACTACTAAATGTGTATTATAGTACTGTGGTAGGGAGTATAGTACCGTGGTGGAAAATTGCCATCAACTCAGAATTTCTGGTATTCAATGGTTACTAAATAGCTCAAAAGTCGAACATTGCCATCAACACAGATACTCTAGCGTATGTCTAAATAGTCACATGCTTCAAACGGATAGATAATGCAACGGGAGGGAACACCTGGTAAACAAGCGGTTCCAGCTCAATTTATGGTCAATATATTGGCTCATGGGTAATCGATCTTCTTTATCCATATTCAACAAAATACTCTTATACAAGCAAGTGCTTCAACCAACCTGGACATATGGGATTCAACTATGGGGCTGTACAAGTTCCAGCAATATTCTGAGAATCCAAAGATTTCAGAATAAAGTAATAAGATATGCCATCAATGCGCCTTGGTATCTACCCAGTAGCGATTTAGAATTTGATCTTGATATCGAGTCTGTTTTCTCTGCAATTAGAAAAAATGCTTTGTCTCTCACATGGTAAGGTTATCTCAACATTTAAATATTAAAGCTTAAGGACTGCTTAATGACCGAAGTGGATGGAAGGAAAGGCTAAAACCTAAAAAGCCGCATCATCTCATGTATTAGCCAAATTCTCTGTAAATAGTATGCAGAGAGTCATTAAATGTAATTGTACTTCACAAATCCCAAAACAAATTGTTTGTTAATTCACTATTAAAAAGTTCCAATAGTGAACTAACAATCTTAAATAAAAAAAAAAAAAAAAAAAAGAGAAAAATCAGCTAAATATGAGTCGGACTCACATACGGAGTGTTCCGTACCATTGCACAAGATTTAACACAATGTATGCAAATTTGTACCTCTGTCTGATGTTACGAGTATGTAAAATTAATTTGCTTTTGTTTTTGTCGCAAAAGTGAAATATTCAACAGCCTAAAAGTATACTACAAAAAAAAAAAAAACCAACAAACAAAAGATTAAATTAAATAACAATGCTTCTAAAAATGTTTATTTTTAGTATTTGTCGCTTTACACACAATTGAATTACACACTGTGTGAAAATTTCAACTCTCTAACTATTACGGTTCATGAGATAGAGCCGGAATCGGACGGACGGACGGACGGTGTAACCTTAGTAATAGGGTCCCGTTAGCTACCTATGGGTACGGAACGCTAAAAAAGTGCCTGTATTGGTTACCCGGGTCTAGATCGCAGCTATCACTATCCAATTCAATGCTCTATAAGGCGATTTTAAGGCCCATTTTCTTCCTAGAAGTGCAACTTCTGGACAACAGACAGTAAAGCCACAGACTTAAGTGGTACCTTCCTTTGGATATTTCCTCCCGTTTCAAGCAGTGACCAAATAAAAATTTATTTCCCTACCCAACATAATAAAACCACAAAATAACTGAATCCCTCATAAAATTTAGCTAATTTCTATAAATTGTTTGATAGATTTTAAAGAAATAAATAAAAGAAAGTAAACATTTCTAGTTGATTACGACAACTGTTTTTAAGAGATCTTAAAATTGAATTAAATTATTGTAAATTGGCTAAATCAAATGAAACTACAAATCTGCAACTTTGCTACCCTGTTGGTCAGCTACTTACATTGACATTAACTGATGCTCGCTAAACAATGTTGACATTAATACCTCACTTTTTGTACCAAAAGTATTTGCTATGTAAGCTGCAAAGAAATGTATTCTAAAGGGAATGACATCCTGACATCTTACACTTTGTTCATATTATATAAAATCGAAAAAATTGGTGACACATCATTGCCTCAATATAATATATTTGAGAAAAATGGCAAAAGTTTTAAGCTCAAAATAGAGATTTATGAATAACCTTAAGTTTTATTAACTCTAATTATTTCATACATAAAAATTTCTATATTAAGTTGTTCGTATGTTATGCATTGTCATACCGTTCATCTGATTGCATTGAAATTTTATGAAAGTGTTGGGTTGGTTCCCGGCTTGAACATAGGATAGTTTTGGTCCCGATATGTATACCCGTTCCCGAGAATTGGAATATACAAACAACGCTGACACCTAAAAGTATACTACACAAAATTAACTAAAATAGCACTTCAATTTTTTGAAACCCAAACTGTATAATAAATAAATAATAATACATGAATAAAAGAAGATTGAGATGATGTTCTTTAAGTCATAGTTCGCAGTTGACTTACTTTTAGGGGTTCTCACTGAAGAATGATAATTTTATCTATTGTATTTAACAGATTTAATTCCAAAAAATATCATCAAGTTAACTTTTATAACTCAAAACAATCTGGTACAATATTGTCTTTCATTTAACCATGTACACACTACTCATTATCATATTATTGGTATATGTCATCTCTCTTACTACTATATTATATACAAAATGTACATAACACATGTACTACGTATATTCATACATATATACATATATATATACATATATATATACATATATATATACATATGTAAATGATGTAGAATTTCCCTTATTTGAGTATTTCTAATTGGATTTACCCTCAAAGTTCTAAGAAAGAAATCTATGAAATTTTATGTTTTCGACCTTCTCTGCGAGACATCAAATAAACATCTATAGTCAGTCAGTCAGCCAGCCAGCCAGCCAGCCAGCCAGCCAGCCAGCTAACCTAACCAACTACCCAACAATCTACCCAACCATCTAACCAACCATAGAATGTGTCAGCTAACTTAATAGTCAGCCATTTCTATGTAAAATCGTTTTTCTCAATGGTTCTACTTTCTCAGTCTTCTCTTGAAAATGATGATGGAAGCAACCTTCTTCTCCTCTTCATCCTCCTTCTCCTCATTCTGTATAATCTACCAATCTTTATCACCCACCCATCTAACCAACCAACCAACCAACCACCCACAGACCATGCTTCTTTATACCATGCAATCATTGTTGTTTCATCCACCCAAATAATTCATTCAGCATTCACCCCTTGGATGAGCACACAAACAAGTGAATGTGCGCATATGTTTGTATGTGTGTGTGTGTGTATATATACTTGTGTATGTGTGTTTGACACACGCTACACCACCTGCTACCTGCTACCAGCCACCCGCCACCTGCTACGTTCATTATCATCATCAACATTGCCATCATCATTATGATCATTACAACCACCACCACCACCACCACCATCACCATCGCTCCAGCACCTGTCAACGCCACCAGCCACCCTTAGTACCTCACACACACACACACACACATACACATATGTATGTAGAAATGTTCTAACACCCGATTTACCGACGCCCCAAAGTTGTATTTCACTTGTTTTTTTTTCTGTTCTTAGTATATTCTAAGCGATATTTTTCATGATTCGTCTTCTTCCTTCGTCGTCACCATCATTATCGTCATCATCATCATCGTTCTTGTTTTTGTTATTTTTATTGTATTGTTGCCTTGGCCGATTCTCTGCTGCGCATATACAGATACACAAATATAACTACATATATATAAATCTACCATCTAAAGGCATATAGAGTCGCATATTATATATATAGATACAAATGTATCTGTGTATCTGTGTATTAACAAAATACTAACTAAAAATGTACATATATTTGTGCATATACATAGCAATGTTATTCTTCTTCTGTTGAATTTCTGATGGTTTTCTGATAATTTCTCTAGTTGTAATTGTTGTTGTTGTATCCTCTTCCATTATAGTAGAGAGAGAGAGAGAGAGAGAGAGAGAGAGAGAAAGATAGGGAGAGCGAGATTTCAGTTTGATGTCAGTTTGTTTCCTTAGTTTCCATTGTTTTGTTTTTGCTTTCTTTCTTTCTTTCTTTCTTTCCATTTTTATTGTACATATTTTCTCTTTTATTTTCCTTTAACCTTATCCATGCGATTGTTGTTGGGTCTTAAGTGGGCGGCGGCCAGGTGGTCAGCCTAACGCATCACCCTGACTGCGATGGGTTTCTACAATAGGAATAAATACTAACAAGTAGTATATTCTGAGGGGGTTTGTCTGTTGTGTTTTTTTTTTTTTTCTCTATTTTAACAGCTCCCAGCAGCAACGCAAGAAAATCAATAGTTCATAGTCACATAAAAAAGAAAAAAATTAAAAAAAAAAAACAAAAAGAAAAAAAATTGAAAAAGAAAAACATCTACTATGGTATATAATATTGTACAAAGCAAGAGATACACACATGTCACCATAGATACTATATTATAGATACACACATACAATACTCTATTGTTAGTTAACAACATTTCTATTAATTCATATACCTTGGAATACAATACAAAAATCATAGATTATCTTCAACTTCTGGATGAACTCGAACTTATGGCGAATAGCATATGCGTATTTACGCCATCCTATCCTATTTCCATAATTCAAATACTTAGTATAGCCTAAGAACAAATACATTATAGGTATATAAAACTATTGACTTTCAAATTTTCTCCATAAAATATTGTTTGAAATCTTAGAAATGTTAGTATTTCTACAGATTGAATGACGAATAATGAATGAAATCTATACATATAATGACATAGTAAAGTTTGCCTGTATGTTTGATTGTACGCGCAAAAGCGACTCATTGGCTTCAAAATTGAATTACTGAAAGATAAGAAGCTTTATTGTGACTAACATATAGTGTTTATTTAATCGAAATCGATCTACAGAATCAAAAGATATTAAATTTTTTAAAATTAATTTTTTTTTTTTTTTTAATTTTTTTTTAAATATCTTTTTGCAAAAAATGTCCTATAACAATTTTCTTACAATCACTATGTGTGTTACTTAAACACATTTTGTGTTTCAAGCAAGGGTTCTCAAACCTCCCGAAATGTCCGTGAGTTTAACACTTTTGTTCTCCTCATTCCTGTCCCAAATGCTTCTTGTGAGCGCGTATTTATTATGATAGAACAAGTGTGGAGCATGGAAAGGAATATGATTACCATATCCTTAGTAAAAGCTGAGTTCCAAATACTGCAAAACTTCAATTTTTCATGTAAAACCTTTTATGATTATGTGAAATATTAAATGCTACTCGAAAACAATATTAATATAAATTTAATAATAAAAATTACAAAAATTTACGAATTTCATTCTACATCTACCTAATTAACAACCTCATAGGATTTATTAAGATTCTCCCGGGTTGGATCTGTCCAGAGTTGGTAACCCTATTCACAATGTAAACATCAATTTTACTATATACTACTTACATTTTCTAGTAACCGGAGAACTCTTTAATTTGCACACATCATCTGTGTATGAATGATAATGGAAAATTCTCTTTATCATAATAATCAAACATTTTGGGGTCTTCGACATATTTTACGATTCTATATGTTACAAACATCAGAGCACAATTGCCAAAAATATTGTGTGTGATATATTATAAGTACGAGAATATTGAAACTTTGTAAACTTACATTCGATTGCCTTTTTTCATTATGAATTAGAGATCCAATGAAGTTATTATACAACACAATGGTATGTTATCTATTCTTATCAAACCTGAAATTCTCTTCTTCAATTATTTTGCAAAAAATAATAAACATCACTAGAATCACCAAGACTTGTATGGTAATTTTGAGATTATAATGATTATTGTTTATGTTCATATTATTAAAACGTTTTTACTTTATTAAAAAAATCTTATGCAATCTATAATATTAAGTTTAATTTGTGGGATTCCCCTTGAGTAATGTGTTATGTAGATGGAATTTAATCAGGAATAAATCCTTGTCGTATTAAGGAGTCTTAGGAAGTCCTGAGAACGATGCCACCCACTGATAGTTAGAACATTCGCCAAAAAGCAAATATTGAAGCTAAGTGCATTTTAAGCCAGAGAACGTTAGACTTCTGGGTAAAGTCACCTCCATAGCTTATCCTAAAAAAAGGAAACATAATACTTCCTTCTATTCTGAGTTATACTAAGCCAAATTTTATTATTAAGTTCTGAATACATTACATCTCATGATGCCAACCATTTTGTTCTTAATGTTTTTGAGCTTATAAATCTGAGAGTTTTACAAGATTCTTGAGGGTGGCAGTGATTGGATTGGTAATGATGGTGGTGGTGTTGGGATTACATTTGAATATTGTGCAAAATTACGCCATTACATTTTTTATCTTAAAATTGAACCAATCCAAAGAGAACAAAACAACATAAATCAGATGACTCAGATAATCAGAAATACAAAACACAAAATGACAACAACTCAGACGTTTATATTCATGATGACGATGATGATGATAATAATAATAATAATAATAATAATGATGATGATGGTTCTTGGTGGGTGATTTGGTTTTTCAGCCTTTGGCCTTCGCTTGCGTGTCTAATTCACTGCGTGCTGCTGCTGCTGTTAGTGGTGTTCATGATGTTGGTGGTGGTGGTGGTGGTCTTGGTCTTGGTATTGGGTATTAGTTGTGATGGTGATGACGATGACGATGGTAAATGATGATGGGTGGGTGGGTTGTTCAGTTCAGTTCAGTTCAGTTAATTTTAGATACATTTCTAGATACTACTACTAGTGTTTGTACAGTTGTTTCATTTCATTTGGTGGATGCGCATTAAAAACGGATACAGACAAAAGACAACAACTGTGCGATGATGATGATGACGACGAACGAACGACGACCAATAGACCCTCGACCACTCTCTGCTCTCTGCTCCCTGCTTCATTCTTCTGACATTGCGTTGGCTTCTCAGTCAACACAAAACTTTGCGCGTATCTGCAAAATACATTTCAAGCTAAAACGGAAAAATCTATTAAATCAACGTTGCTGCGGCAACCAATTGCGGGCAAACGAAAAACCATCAAAAAAAAAAAGAAAAAAAAAACATTACAAACAAGAACAACTTTTCTATATATACATACATGCATCTACTATATACTCGTATATATGTATGTAGTATACATATCTTTTATCTGTATGTTTCTGTTTGAAAATAGCGCACAGATACGATTTACAGTTTGCATTTCGTATGCAAAATGAGAGAAACTCACAACTCCACTTGCGTGGCAACCCTTACCCAAAATTATGCCATAGATAGGCAATATGTACAACAACCCTTTTTGGTTTCATATAACTCCCGCCACTCCCCTAAAAAATACAAAGATATCTACTTATATATAAGGACACAAACGCCCCCAAAAAACTTAACTTTGTAGCTCCCGACAACAAAACAACAAGAAAACGTCAACCGCATCGAGATACTTTCGAATTTATTGCTGCTGTAACTTTTATATGGAAAAATTCCGTATTTTGCGGTAAACGTAAAAAAAAAAAGAAACAAAATGGCGTCCGCTTTTGCGTCCATGTTTCCTTCTTCTCCTCCTCCTCCTCCTCCGACCCGTGGTAGTAACATTTACGAGTATCGTACGAAAAATCATTGCAGATAAAAGACGTTCAAGACAAAACCCAGAAGAGAACCCGTACAGAACTGGTGACTGAGGACAAGAAGAAAGGAAGGACGAGGATGGGATGGGATCAGTTCAGTTCAGTTCAGTTCAATTCAGTCAGCCATCCAACCAACCAACTAACTAAAGAAAAAGAATTACCCGGCATAGAGTGAAAGCAGAAAAAAGTGGAATGGAATGGAATGGAATAGAATGGAAAGGAAAGGAAATGGAAGAATTCTAGTAAAAGAAGTTACGCTTGACTTCCTCCTTTAATTCAACCCATCCTTTCTTCTTTCCAACCTTCCATCTATCCATCCATCCATCTATCCATTTATCCATTTAAGCCATCATCATGTCCTTTGACTGAGACTTTTGTTGTTTCAATGTTGAAAGTTTGCCAAATCCTTGAGTATCTTTTTACGTTGTAAATATTCAGAATGAATACACTACACATTTTCATTTTATATAAGGCCTATAACATTTCTAAGTTATTATAAATTTATGTTTTGTGCTCCAGACATCATCCATCATTTACAATAAAAACCTCCAAGAACCCCCGTTATTGTTTTTTACGTTTAAAAGCGGACAAGGTGACTTATTATAATGTCAACATTGTTTAACGAACTCTCGGTAATGACATCATAGAAGACTCCACCCAAGGATCCATAAAATAAAGTTTAAGATCTAAATTGTCAAGATTAAAACTTTATATTTTACATTATAGAATAAATATAGATAAACATTGCTAATAGATCCCTTATAAGAATACATAATATAAAAGATTTTGAGTGGAATGGAATCAATTCAATTCAATCATCATATGTCATGCTCTCTTATAGAGGATGCTATTTGTGTAGAAAACTGCAAAATACTACTGATCCTGCATAGCTTAGCCTAACTACATACATAGTTCTATAGTTCTAGTCTTTTATATGACATTGCATTTCTATGTAAATGTGCAACATTCCATCTAAAACCAACTATAATAATAAAAAAAAAAAAAAATAGAAATAAAAAAAAACACACCAAATGCAAGTCGTAGTCGCAGTCATAGTATAGTTATATCTTTGTTAGTTTCATAATGGATTTATGTGATTTCGTTGCAACGATAGAATCAAAGTGTGTCGTCCTCGCATATTTTTAGTCTTCAAGTTTTTCATACAAAATATAGTAGTATAAAAAGAAAGTATATTTTGTAACATTTTCATACGACATATCTTAATCAAAAGAATTTGTTTCTTTTCTTTCTCATTTTCAGCGAGATTATTAGGGACTATATGTATAGTATATATAGGAATTATCGGAGTTCCATCATAATGAAAAAATTGACTCATTATTGCAATAATTACAATTATAAATAAGATAAGAAAATAAATTGTTATTGTTAGGTCATTGGTGGTAGCGGGAAGGAAGATCCAATGAATGGTAGTGCTTAAGTCTGCGACATTGCTGATTGTTGTCCAGGAGTTGCACTGCGAAAATGTTAACTTGATTCTCAAATTGATGTTCGTAGCGACAGTTATAATAAATGATGGTCCCTGAAACCGTAAAGTTCTTGAGGTCACCATGAAGAACCTTGTTGCGTATATAGACTGTAGTGCGAAGAACTTTAGATTGAAATAGCTGTATGATGTTAACGTTGGTGGTCCCAAAATTACAATTATGCTGGATTTTATGTATGATTAGCGTACCCAACCATGATTCGCACGGGTTGTTTCCTTTCTTAGCATCACTACTACGAGTATATTCTCTCTGTTACACTTTGGGTATCAGCAGAGAACACAATTTGAGTATTAGAAAGTTAAAGTCGTATTTTAGTATACTTTTAGGTGTTGTGGTTGTTTGAATATTCCAGATCTCGGAAACCGTGAAACATATCGGAACCAAAACTATTCTATGTTCAAGCCGGCAACCAACCATACACTGCCTGTATCTTGGCAGAAGCCGGGCTACCCAGCATTGAGGAAAGAATTGAAAAAACAACAATGCAGCAAATTCCCAAGCTCTACACGTAACCCAACCGACTGCTAGCGAAGGTCTTTGTTGGCATCTTCAAACAAAAGCGGCAATATAAATGTGTTTCCACTATCAGAAGATGCGTCACGTATAGTACGGATCTAGGTTTGCCACCACCAAAACTATCCAACTTTATAAAGCCCACGCCTGATTGGGGTCGGAATCAGCCAAGCATCAATAATAGTCTGCATGCAGCAGCCGATAGAATGATACTACCAGCTCCGAATACTTGACGTGATTCCTAGCTCTGAAAGAAAAACTCGGCGATATAAATTGGCTCTACACGGATGGGTCAAAAACAGTGAGGACAGTTCCTCCACCAGTATCCACCCAACTTGCGACAAAATCGGTCTTCCTACCAACTCATCCAGACGGGCAAGCGCAGTTTTCATTCGTCTGCGTATCGGACACACCCAAATCACGCACCAACATCGCCTCAAAGCTTCAGATCGTCCACATTCCCTCTTTGCGGGGCCGATCTCACCGCAAATCATCTACTGGACTCTTACCAACATTTGTAGAGCTTAAGGGTCTCCCTTTTTGGTTCCCTACCCCCATCCCATTTTTTAAATACACCCTCATCATTAAATATTTCCAACATATATAGTTTCTGTAAAAAATTCAACCTTACAATTTAATTACTGATTATTAAATCTTTAATAAATTATCATTAAATCGCGAGTCGTAGGCCCCAGCAGCTCGTCACTTAGCATTATATATTAGATTTAATTATGATAAATAAATAAATAATTACAACAGTACTCAGCGATTCAATTGATTTGAAATATATGTATAACTCTAACCTAACCGCCTATTACAATAAACTACGAGTATACATACATATTCATTACTGATGTTTAACTCATTTAAATTTCCAGTCTTTTATCTCGGTATTTTAGACGAATGGGCTTAAGCATAAACCTCCTTGTCTATAGAATACTGACATATATTTGCAAAATATAATTATTGTTAATATTCCCATTAGGGATCAAGTGACATGGTGGAAATGATGACTTGGCTTGATTTCACGCTTAGCTTTACATAGTGACTATGCCTTTTCATCATTAAATCACAGATGATAATAGAGAAAACGACACTAGGGTCAGGTCCGCTTTTAGGTGTGGGTGTGGTGGTCGGGTGCAATGAAGAAAGTGGAGGTCCTACTTCTCTGAGTTATGACCAAAAAAAATGGTCCATTGAAAATTTGACGTCAAAGTGATAATCAAAAAAAAAATAAAAAAAAATTAAATGAACGTTTGTGGATGCCTTCAATGTGTGGGGCCAGGGGCTCGTGCTCCGCCGTAAATCCGACTATGGTACATATAAGAGAAATTTCATCTCAATATATCAAATACTACTAAGAGAATAATAATTCTATAGAAGCATGGCTATATTAAGTCATCTCACAATACTGAAATTATCACTATATATATAAGTATTATAATGAACATTTATTTAGTTTTGGATGAATAATACGAGGGCTGTTCAGGAAGTCCTTAAAAATAATCCGAAAGAGGGAGCACGTAGCATCGAAAATATTTTTTTTAGTAAGTATCACCCACCAATCGAAGTAACAAACTTTTACCTATAAAAAATAAAATATTAAATAGATGAATATCGTGTGCTCATTAAGAATAATTTTTCCCGTAAGAAAACCACCACAGAAACTAAGGAAAGCTTTGATAAATATAATATAGGACTTTGTAATTTCAATTGCCAATAAGTGGTTTGCTAAATTTGATTGTGACGCTAAACGTTCAGATCGTCCAAAAGAGATTCCATGCGAGAAATCGTTGATAAATTCAGTGGATATTGGACGATCGGTAATTGAAAGTGCGTAAGGTGGCTGAGGCATGAATATTTTGACAGTTTTTTGAGATGCAATTACCTTAAAAATGTTTAAACGATTACCGGAGAATATTATTCAGAGCTGCTTTTGATTGATTTGAAACGAAAAACGACCGCATTTGGCAAAGAAAAAAGTGTTTTTCCACTATGACAATACACATGTGTAATCGGCCGGCATGGAAAAAAATAAATAAATTAGTCTACGAACTACTACCACATCCAGCGTAATAGTCTTCAAATTTAGCCCTCTGCAACTATTTCCTGTTCCAAGCCTGAAGAAATTGCTCGGCGGTAAGAGATTTGGCTCAAATAAAGAAACAAACGCCTATTTTGAGGACCATGAAAAAATCGTGAAATGATAAAAAATTTAAAAAATTCTGAACGAAATAAATTGAGCTAAAAGAAAATTATTTTGAAAAAAAAAAAAAAATTTAAAAAAATTAAAAATAATGTTTTTCTTTTTCTTAGAACTTATTGAAATATCCATGCATATTTCACATTAGTCCAAAGTTCCTGAACTAAAAGAAAACTTCTTTTGTTAAAAAAAAATAATAATGTTCTGTGTGCTGTGTATTAAAGAAATTGATATAATGAACAATTTTTTAATTATAGATAAGACTTTATCATCCAAAAGTCAAGAACCTTTATGATTTAAAGAATCATAACTAACATTTTTATCATCCTTTTACAGACATATTATAGTAATTAAAATACTATTAACTTCTAATTGTCCATATATGCAGTACACGCTCTTTATTTTACTCCTTTCATTTGTTATTTTCGAAAATGAGATAATACCCCCACAATAATTTCATTGGCATTGGTGGTTGTCTTCTTACCAAACAGTATTATACCCCAAACCCAAATTTATTTGAAATTCCTTTCGTTTATTATGTTACTATTTATTCATTTCTTCCATTTCCATTTCCATTTCCACTTCCATCAACAATATCTCCATTAACAACATGACCAAGACTTTTCACACATAGTTAACATAGAGTTAACCATCCACCCTTCATCATGCTTATATGTACATACATATATTGACTACATTATACATATGGACAGACACATGGACGACATATCCATGTAGCCTACTCCCCTCCTCTGTCCATCTTTTAACTGGATACATTCATTTGAAGCTCACCATTTCACATTCATCATTTAAGCACGAATCGTTGTCGAATGCTTGTTCATGGTTACTCATGGTTTATTGTACAATACAATACAATACAATACAATACAATACTAATATGTGTATGTTGAAAATATTGTAAGTAAGGAAAAGGAATAATACGAGTACTACAATACTTAGATGGTTAAAATGTTATACGAAAGGGTCCAAAGTGAGTTTGTACTCATGCATTATCCTTTCGTTAGGTGATTGGAGAGTGTGGTATTGTTAAAAATTATAGTGGAAAATGGGCATAGGTCACAACATATAACTCTAATATACTCGTACATGCATACATAAACATACATACATACACACATATGTTTGCCAAGAAGCCAATGTTGGAGTTCTGGTTGGGTTGAATTAGATTGAGTTGGGTTGGGTTTGGGTTCAATTCGGTTTCATTATGTTACGATAAAATTTCACTTCATATTGTTCGTGTACTCGTACGACTCTGCGTGTATATCTTATTGTAAGAAGTAGTATTGGTATTGGTTTTTTTATATATCATATATATATATATATATATATATATATAGATATACATACATATGTATATATACCCATTACAGCTTTTTAATGGCCCTTTTTCTCTCTGGTCTTATTTAACTTCCTTTATAACTTGTGCTGGTTCTGGTGCTGCTTGTGTTGCTGCTGTTGCTGCTGGACAAAATGCTTCGTTTGCGTGTCTATTAGATACTTCTCACTTACTCACCCGTTTTTATTCTCAGTCATTCCATGTCTTATTTCCTGCCTCATTCACTATATCTCACATACTCCTACCTCGTTCATACTTACTTACCTTGTTTCTCTTGCATTTGTCGGTTGTTGGTTGCATTGAATGCCAACTCAGCTCAACTCAACTCAACTCAATTCAATTCAACTGAACGCAACTCAACTCAACTCAACTTGACTAACATCCTCAAACCCCATAATCATACTCCTGCTATCTGAATGAACTACCGACTGTTTACTACCAATATATAAAACCTAACTTATTTCTGGGTACTATAAGCTGGCGATGGTGGTGGTGGTGGTGGTGGTTTGTAATGGTGATGGTGATGGTAATGGTGGTGTTTGTTGCAAGTCGCTAGTTGCATTTAGCAGGTTGCTGGTTGTTTCCCTGATGTGATGTGATGTGATGTGTCTCAAAAAACTCAAACTTAGGGAACTGAAATTCGCTTTTATTGTTATTTATCTTATTTCACTTTAGTTTGTCTTCTTTTCCCTTTTTGCTCTTCTTTCGTTTTCTTTCGTTTTCTTTAATATTGTAGTAGTAGAAAAGGGGTACTCACAGGCCACGTCACTCAACGGACTCATGGACTAATTTCTATTCTATCCTGGCATTCGGTTACGCTTCGTAAACTTTCAACAAAGACGCGTCGTCATCCCATGTTTTCTTTTTCTTTTTGTTTCGTTCTTTTCTTTTTCCATTAATATTTTGTCTTCACATTTTATTATGTCGTATACCCTACATTCTTTGTTGGGCATAATTGTTTCAAACATTAGTTTAATTTTCATAATGATAAATTAAAATGTTTAAAAAATTAATAAATTCCGTTGAGAGTTGCAACACTTATTATGATGAAGAAATAATCTCCTTCTAATGGAAATAATATAGTAATTTCGCCTGATATTTATTATTCAACCAAAGAACTCAATGACTCATCTCATTCTCGTATTACCTGATACACTACATAGATATTTTAAGAGTGAATTTTGAATACTTTTGTAGTGATTATTGAAATTAATTCATAGATGAAGTTCTATGGAACTTAAAGTCAAGTGAACCAAGTGATTTAAGTAAGTTTAAAATCTTAGACTTTGCCTGTCTCTTTGTTTGTTTGTGCGTTCATCACCTACACACCACTCAATGGATTCAAAATTAAATTACAGAAAGGTAAGAAAGAACCTTTATTGTGAGTAACATATAGTGTTTATATTATAAAAATCGACCTATAGGATCAATCGAAATTTATGGATCAAATTTGGCATCATCTATTTTTGAATTGTGAGTCATTAACAATAAATATCGTTCTTTTTTCATTCCCGGGTGCACTAGTTTCTACCAACCTTTTTTCGACCAGTTTCGACCACATTTGATTTCATCTGGGCTTGACAAACTTTTTGTGCCATGTAGGAAGAATTCGGTGTTAGTTGGACAGCAGATGGAAAATATTTTTGACAAAAAAAACGGGTCGTCATTTTGAACGTGACCCACTTGGGCCGCAGGTTGCACAGCCCTGATTTAGATAAATTTATTTTGATATTTGAAAAACAAATTTCCGCTATTTATTTCAAATATCTAACATTTTTCTGACAAGTAATGAGTAAAAAAAACCGTCAAATGAAGTCAATTTCTTGAATGTTGCCTCACCGATCATTTTTTAGCTCTTGCAGATCACTCTCTCTAAATAAACTATAGGGGACTTAAAGATCTTTGAAACTTGTTAAAAAATATTAAACATTGTTAAATTCTGAATCTCATTCAACAATTATTTATATATTACATATGTTTTTGTCCTTCTTTTGTTTTGTTTTGTTTTGTTTTGTTTTGTATCTCCAAAATGTCAGTTCTCCTCCATCATTTACTCTTATATACGTAAATCTGAAAATATCTTTCAATGCAAACATCATTTTGTAATGCTTTTGTATCTTAAATAAACATTAAGCATCTTAAATTATTTCTGTTTATTTATTTATAAATTTTAAATTTTTTTAAATTCTTTTCATGATGATGTCTGATGACTCTCCATTATAATTTCTATCTTAACAAAATAATGGAAATAATAACAGAACAAATGACAATATAAATTATAGACCAGATGAAGCAGAAAATCAAGACACATTGAAAGATACACATACATATGTGTATTGTGTATAAAAAGATACATAGATACAATTGTGTGTACGAGTATATGAAGAAAAGTCCATTGATAATAATAAACAATAATAAAAATGAAAATAAAAATGGATATAATAAAAAGAAAAAGATGCTACAAATGGTGAGCATCAACAATAATTACAATCACAACAACAACAACAACAACAACAACAATAAAGCACAGCTAGCTTGCTGTTGAAATACAAGATACGAGTATGGTACAATATACAAGAGATACAGCAGCCAATCCAGCAACCAATCAACCAACCAACCAGTGACTCAGCCATCAGCCACCAGCCATTTCAGTTAGTCACAGCAGCAGTACACAAAAGATCTAAATATACTTACATTATACAAAACAACAACAGATACACAGAGACAGATACATCTAGACATGCAGACCGGTATGGCCGCATACTCTTAAGTATAGAAATAAATGAATGAATGAAGCAGCCAAACAAGAAATCACAGTCAGAAGGCGGGTTGTCAAAGTCTCAACTTAGAGTCTCGTAAGAAAGAGCAAAGAGCAACGACAACAATAACAACAGCCACAGCAACAACGACAGAGATTAATGAAGCACAAATATAAATATGTATCTACACATGTGCATAAGTATCTCTGTGTATACATATATATATGTGTGTGTGTGTGTGTGTGTGTGTGTGTGTGTGTATCTATGTATGCTCAGAAAGAAACGTCATTTTGGATTTGCTACAGCAGCCGCCGTAAACGCGGTGGATGAAATTATCATAAGCCTATTTGGGCGCATGTGTATCTTTTATTGTAAATAATATATATAGAAACAAAAATAAATTGACTCTTGACTCAGGGACCGTGTAGAAAATGAATTTACTCAGTTCATCATCATCATCATCTCCCCCTTTTTTTCAATCTCTTTTTCTCTATGCTCATTATATTCTCCTGCTTCCAAAGTATGATATTCGCTTCAGCAAACAATAAAAGTCACCAGCAACAATATACATAAGTATCTAAAAATAGTATACATCCACATCCACATACAGACACAGATACAGATACCGACAGATACGGACAGATACCGATACAGAAGATACAATTGTATCTGTATCTTTTGAATGAAGCAAGTAGAGTTGTAGAAACACATATAAAAAGCTTAAGTTGAGTTCACTTCGCGATGATTTTATGGTCGCTCAAGTTGACTGCCTTTTACTGGTTACTGGTTGCCTGTCTGAATATCTTTTCTGTCTCTCCATTAGTACGTCCATCTGTCTGTCCATCTGTCTGTCTGTCTGTCTGTCTATCTGTCTCATTTTGTTTATGGCTACTTTGATCTTGAATCTGGCTTTCTGTGTATCTGTATCTTTGCTATAATCGTCTGTGTATCTTTCGTTGGTTGCACTGTTGCTGGCCAAAGGCGAAACTTCAATGAATAAACCCAACCAGACAGATACCAACCAGATACACAAACAGACAATCAGCAAGACAGACGAACATGTAGCGGATGTGCAAAACACAAAGAAGAAATATCAAAAAAAGAAGATAAAACAAAAAAACAAAAATCAAAATCAAATCAGCAATAAGAGTAACATCAACAAACAGAAAAAACAAACAGCAGCAGCAGCAGCAGCAGCAGCAGTAGCATGGGGCGACGAAACTGCTTCACCTTTGTAAGTATCTTTTATACATATACGTAAGTAAATATATGTATGTATATATTTGTATATAAGTATATGTGGAAAACAATGGCAAATTAAGATACAAAATGCTAATGAAATTCAATGAAAGATGACCATAAACTTTAACATGGACAACAGCGTCCACACGAGTAGATACTTTACCCCTTTATGCATCTCCCCCATCTTCACCTCCCTGTTCCTGTACTTGTACCTGTTGCTGTATTCATTCTTCTTAATCAACCAGCAGCATTCTTTCTTATCTTCCCAGTTCATTTTAAATTTTGTTTGTTGTTTTCTGTGTGTGTGTTTGTGTGTGTGTGTGTGTGTGTGTGTGTGTTCTTTATTCATTCGTGTGAACAAAATGAAACCAACTTAAGAGAAATAAAAATACTACATACCGCATAAGTATAATACAATAAAATAAAATAAATGTGTCGTTGTTTTCATTCCTCAGTCCTCAGTGCTCAGTGTTCAGTCTTCGTTTTCATTTTCATTTTCATTTTCGTCTTCAGAATCATTTTTGGTTTAAAATGGCAGATACTTTTTATATCATTCTTTGCAAAATTGATTTTTTTTTTTTTTTTTGTTTTTTATTATATTTTTATTTTTGATTTTGATGATTTTAATTCTTTTATTATGCTCTGCTTTACTTTACTTTACTTTAGTTTGCTTTCGTTTTTCGATTTTTTGTTTGTTTTAATTTTGTGAAATTTTCGGTTCGGTAAGTTTTGATTTAAGGCGTCGTTTTCGTCCGTCTTCCGTCGAAGTTCATGAAGACAAGTTAGTTCTCTTATTCATGGAAGTGCTGCTGTGGCAGATTTTTGTCGTTGAGCTTTAATTTGTTAATGATTTCAAATTTAGATTTTTTTTTTTTCAAATTTTTATACAATACACTACACACCCAAGGAAGCACAACAACACTTAAGTATTATATTTGTTACATATGTATGTACATATAATACTTAGTAATAATCATAACAAATTGAATATATAGAACACATCACGAAGAATGAAGCATGAAATCAATTGTTTTTCATGTGTGTTTATGCAACGTTAATCTTGAGTTTCTGAGATATTATATCATATGATTATATTCCAATATAATCCTTATCCTAAAATTTGCATAGCAATTTTTCTAATTTGGGATCTTCCAATTGTCAATTATGTATATGGTAGATCGGGAGTTGATTTAGACAAACTCGTTCATCCATTTGCCTTTATCCAAATCCTTATTTCCTGAGAATATTTTTTTCTATTTTTAGAATATTCTATTCTAAGCATTGGTTTAAGTTTTTGAAAGCCGAACCGATTCGTTGCGTTGTTATAGAGAATCCCATACGAGATTTACTTTATTTAAGATCAGTCAAGTTTCTGAGAGGATTTAAAATCCAGCATAACTACATATTTTACTTACTGGGAGTAATTTTCTAAAAGTCAAAGTCATTCTTCCTTGGAATTATTACATGATTTGATGAACAATGATTTTCCTACACAATTGTATATTTGTTTATTACACTTTGAATGGTGGTGTAGTCTTCTCTGTATAGTAAGTAGTATACTTATATTTGAGTAAGACCAAAGTTTTTAAAAACTCTTTTTTTCTGCAAAACTTTATATCAATTTATGATTTTTCAAAAATTTAAACTTTTCTAAGAATTAAGAATTTCTTACGAATTTTAATAAAAAAAAATAAAAAAAAAGCAATACAAACAACATTGGAAAATTATAGAGAATCCTATATATACAAATCATTTCCATTATTTATTTACGCTTAAAAAAAATAAAAACCAGCGAAAAGAAGATTACCTTTGGCTATGCCGAAGTTGTAATACTCTTCGCGAAACTGTTATATATTTGTTCTGATAACACTGGTCGACAAAATAATGTTTGTCACAAGAACTATTTTAGTAGATATTTTTTCACCTCAAAAACTAGACGTGATACAAAAAAAAAAACCAAGGGCAGATTCGAAATCAGCGACCTCGAATTAGTAAATATCTACTACAATAGTTCTTGTGACAAAAATGCTGTTGATCAATGTTATTGTTCTAAGTTCATATTTTGTATGGGAGGCACCGCTCCTAGTAGTTCGAGGGTTTTGAAATATACATGTTTATTGCATATGGATCAGACACTTATAGAGCCCAAATTTCAAGTCGATAGTAAAAAAAAAACCAAAAAAAAAAAAATCAAATAAGAGATGAATTTTTTTAATAAGAACATGAATTTGAATCTGGGTTTGTATGGGAAGTAACCCCCCAAATTTGATGATCCCGGCATATATATGTAGTGCGTATGTTTAAAATGATTTTGAGCTCTCTAGCTTAAAAACTGAGGGACTAGTTTTCATACAGACAGACAGATGGACAAGGCTAAATCAACTCGTCTCGATGCGCTGATCAAGAATATAAGTATTATATATACTTAATGGGGTCTCCTACACATAAATGTCATAAAAATTCTGTAATGGAATACTGCAAAATATGTATTTAATCTGTTGATTAAGCAATCATCGTAGTCCATTCAAAACATGAAACTCCTATATAAACAAATATTACAATTACTTGGACTTAAACTTTATGGACTTATGTCGATTAGATATGGGGGTCATTGCAGATTAAGCATAATGCTAAAATTCAAACAAAGTCCTGAAATGTTCTACTGGTGCCCTTTGATGCATACCCAATTCCGATCTTAAACGTGATCCCCCAATCGATACGGTAGCGGACACAATAAAAAAAGGTAGCTAAATCTCACAAAGATAGATTGGACAAATATGTGTGTAATTAATGAACCCTAGCGGACTCAACGCAGTGGATAAAAGGTTTGTACGTTAAAAAAGAAAATCAAAGATTTCATTTACTAAATAAAAACTCAGCATTATATTTTCTTTAATAAGTTTTTCTTTGGTGTAATACAAAATCCGCTGAAAATTGGTCGTTAGTTGTAATAAGATGCTTATCAAAATCATAAGACACTTCGTTTCTTTTTTTTAAAGAGAGAAATTCCAACATCAAAAATGCGAGTTTTCATCGAAAACTAGAATGTTACGAACATATATTGTTCTGCCTCGGCTTCCCAAAAAATTAGTGTATACTGTTTAGCTGATCTGATGAGATGTTTGTGAAAGTCAACTTGATTGATTTTAAAATATTTCTCTAAGCTTTATGTGCATCTCACTTATGCACTCCCCACTTCTTTTCGATTTTATTAATATAATTTTCGGCTGTCCCTCTTAGGATTTTCAAATTTTCTTTTCTCCAAAATCACGAATAAAACAAAATAACATTTAAATCGGTCGAACCATTCTCGAGTTTTTACCAAACTAACACACAGAAATTGATTTTAATTTATTCTCTTTCATTTAGTACAAAACCGTAAAATCGGAGTTATTTGCATTTATTCGGTCTTCTAGTCACCCTTCTTTGCCAGAGTGGGTTTTTGAAAACGCACAACAGCGGAGGTACGACGGAGAAGAGACTGGATCAAGGCCTTACGGTACTTGCAGCCGGTGAGCAAGTTCTTCAACTTTTTCAGCCTTAAAGGAAACACACACGAGGAGAAGCCTTTCTTATCGGCAGTTGGTAAAATGCCGATGACTGTAACCGTATGAGCTGACATTAGTCAAGTTTCTGGTTTCAGTACTGAAAGGTTTCTTGACATTACGCTTCTTCAACAAGAAAGTGTTGTTGTCGCGAATAATCAACCAGTTAGGATGTGATGAAGTGGCCATCTCTCGTTTTTTTTTTTTCGTAGAGTACGAGATAGAAAAGATTAAGGAACAAGGCTGGCGCCAAGCGTTTTAGATCGGAAACCATACTATTTTTTTTTTTTAACATAGACTCGACGTACTTATAATCCCCAAACCTTTTATATGGAGATTAACTCCGATGAGCTTGTCGATTAGTCTATGATCTGCACAATAATGTATTCATTGAGCTGAGCTGGTAAACTGTAATTAAATTGCATACCAAATTTATTGCATGCGTCACAAATCATTATTGGCCAGCCACCAAAATTTATCTTAGAGAAAAAAATAAATTCCTTCCTTAGAAAGCAAAAGCCATCTAGTCCATTAAAGATTAAATTTTTTTTCATCGGAAAGAATTAAATTGTTTGAAAAGAATTCACTTTAAGATCAATACAAATGTTGTAAAGTAAAATTGTCTTACTGGACCCCAGCATATCAAGGTCAAGAACTTTAATGAGCTGGGTAACTTCTTAAACATGCCTCTGACAATGTGCTCCGATATGTTTAATGTAAACCAAACAGTCATTAGAGATACTTTTCTACAGCAAGAAACAACAAGTTGAAAGCACGACAGGATGGAATTCCTTGCTATTTTCCTTTCATCATGATGAATTTTTGTTAAAATTTGCCTTACATTTAAGCCTTAAATTGAATAAGTCTTAATTGAGCTCTTCTCTTCCTCCGTTAAACTCGTCGATCGTGGCATTTTGATAAGCCCCTTAGTAATATCACTAGTCGCAATGTATAAAAATAAGAAAAATATAAATTGAAAAGCAATGGTTTTGAATACAAAATACTAAGTATAATAATTTATAAATCTATTGTGTACCTATGATCTCTATGGTTAAAACTGTGCCAGTTAGCCATTGGTCAAGCTAAATGTAATTTGTCAACTAATAGTCTCTCTTTAATCAACATACTCATTATCATTACCATCATTACCAGTATCAACATCATCACTAATGTGAATTGATTCACGTTCTGCTTCATAAATATCACATACTCTATTGGAAACTTAATCATTTTTACGCCTTTTATAAAATCACAAATGTACATGTATATGGTACAATTTTATATTGTAAAATATATTGAAGCATTAGGGTGTACCATATATTACAAATTTCTGTTATTATTATAACTATAAATTTCTAATTCGAATTATTATAGTAAAATTTATCTCTATGAGAACAGTGAAAATGGAAAAGAAGCATCAAATATTTTCATGCACTTGATTTAGTCTTTTTAAAATAAAATATTAAATATAAGAAAAATTTGTATGAATGCTTTGATCTTTCGTTTCACCTCTTCTTGGGATTCTGAAAGTAATGCCGGCGTTAGCTTAGACCATGGCTGTCCAACCTACAGCCCAAGTGGTGCATGACGTAACAACAATCTGGTAGAATTTACTGGTCATTTAAATGAGTTGAACACTCGCCTTTAAAGCAAAAATCCAACTAATCAGCATCATATGTATTTTAAATAGCCATCAAAATGATGTGTTCTAAAATTTCCCTAACCGCCAACTTAACGAGACAGGTATGCAGTTCTTTCATTCGCCTACGGATTGGACACTCACAAGACACCCATAAACATCTTCTCAATGGAATAGTCCGTCTTCTACCATGCCCTCTTTGTGGAGCCGATCTGACCGTAGACCATCTTCTGGATTCTTGCCAAAACTTGGGAGCATCAGGACCTCCCTTTTTGGTTCCCAAGTTCTATGCCAACTATTAAAAACTCCATTATCCCTTTACATTTCAAAATTCTACAATCTTTTTAAGTACTCAAACATAAATATTTAGGACATAGATATAATTAAATCACAAGTCGAAGGCCCTAGTAGGTAGACTTGTATTAAGTCTAGTATTAAATATTAGGTTTAATGTGTTAAAATAAAATAAATAAATAAATATTCCGAAAAATGGAAACAAATTGCAGGCATACTTTCCAATGTGATAGAAAAATTCGAAAACAGTTTTCTGGAATTTTAGAGTAACGGAAGCATGTACTTATGCGAACATCTCATCACACCAAGTCGAAGATTTGAAAAAGTATGTTGGATGAATGGAGGACTGTCGTCAATTGAACCGCATCAGTATCCGAACAGCAGTCACAAGTATCACATTAATTATATGTAGAAAATAATGTATAATCCAGAGTGCATAAGACTTGTTTTCTCGTTGTTGCGAATGTTTTTTTATCTCATTACCACTTTTCATCAGACGAAAGATTTTATTGGTGGAACTGGCGAACTACAGATTCATCCAATGTAGCCCAGGGAACCGTAAAGGTAGGACAGCCCTGGTCTAGACTAACGGTAGGGTCTCCCACGAGAAAGCAAAGGCTTTAAATCTTTTGTCAATCCTATGTTATTTTTTCCTATTTCAAGATGAATCTTCTTAAATTTGCCCGTGTCTATTCAAATTAAGATTTATGTTAAGTACTCTTGGTTCACCCTAATCAAAATATGTGACATACTCGTACATTATTATATTTTTTAGATACACATATTGTATCTACAGAATTATACTTGTACTTGCAGCTTAGCTTGATCAAAAGAAATGTTCATCAATAGCGAATCATTCAATCATTTGTTCAATATATCATAAATTCAACCACTCACTTATTAACTCAATCATTTAATAAATTATCCAGCCCACTACTTGATTGATTATTGAGAATAATATGTCATCAAAAGTTGATGATGATGATGATGGCGTCGTCTATAATGACAATGTGTCTTTAGCGTCGTCTTCATTTAATACGCTTCAGTACCAGAACTTTCTTCATCAAGGCAAAATATTTTACCGTCAATTTCTATTTATGAAATCATTATAATTATATATTACTATATAAAATAGTAGTAGATAAGAGATGAGAGATGATAGTATACATACAATGCACAATACACAAAACTATTGGACCAGTTCAAAATATTAACAAACCAGTAAAAACAAGATTAACTTTGGTCACACGGAAGTTGTAATACTCTTCACGCACCTTTTATATCTTCTGATTATTGTTCTAAGTTTATGTTTTATATGGGAGGTACCCTTCCTAGTAATCCGAGGGTCCTGAAATTTACATAGTTGGTGGATGTGGGTCAGTTACCTTTAGTGTCCAAATTTCAGTTTCATAGTCCACAAAAAAATAAACAGTTTTTCTATAAAGAAAATTAATTTGAATCTGAATTTATATGGGAGCCCCCTTCTAGTAATCTGAGGGTGTTGGAATTTACATGGTTGGTGGATATACATTAGAAACATGTAGTGTCAAAATTTCAAGTCGATAGTACAAGTACAATTCTTCTAATTAGATCAAGAATTTGGATCTAGGGTTTATATGGGTGGTACTCCCGATTCGGCTAATTCCAACAAATGTACTGCGTATGGTGAAAAGAAAGCTTCGTGCAAAATTTCAGTTTTCTATCTCAAAAACTGGGGGGCTAATTTGCACACATACAAATGGACAGACGGACATACGGACATGGCTAAATCAACTCATCTCGTCGCGCTGATGAAGAATATATATATACTTAATAGGTTCTCCGATGTCTCCTTCTGTGTGTTACAAACTTTATGAGAAACTTATAATACTATTCAATCCGTGTAGAGTAGTATAAGAATGGAAAAGAAAAACCTAAAACTGAAACTGCCATTTGCTTTCGTTATTTCAAAGATCAAAACACAAAACACTATTATAATCATCATAATCATAATTTTCATAAATGACTAACTAATAAGATAGAAAATATGTATGTTCATACATTAAGTCAGAGTCTCTTAAATAATTCTTAGTGCTTTACGAGAAGATACTCATATTTAAAATAATCTCACTAACAAAATCCATCTTGAGCTACTAATTTAGTGATTCGTAAATTGGATTGCTGAAGATTGCGGTCCATTAAGAATTTTGTCATTACCTTTACAGTGTTGATAAAATGAGGTTCATAGCTTAGAATAAGTACGATATTCATCATATCCTGATTTACTAAATTAATGAGTAACAAAAAAATGGGATTTGGTATGGGGTTCACGAAAACATATTGTTCAAGCGGGAATCTTTGAAAATACATATGTTTTCAAAACGGGGTCCGTGGACTACCTCAGGGAGTAAAGTTACTATTGCATAAGAATCCACCTTCAATTCATGTCCCGAAATAATAAAGAAGCTCGCTATGTGATGATTCATACATTACAAATCAAATCTTTTAGATTTACTGCTTAGGGATTCCTATTTACTATATAAAAGTTAAAGAAACTCTGTTTGCTGTTATCATTAATATGTATGTATGTATAATGAATTGATAATTTAATAATGTTTATATACATATGTATGTATGTATGTATGTTCTATGTATTTTTGAATGAAAGCCACACAACAAATATTAAAGAATCTAATTTCAAGATCAACATGTCAGAACAATATTTCAAATGGTTAGAATGGTATAGTAGAGAAATTGAGTGAATGGCAGAAAATGAACCACAAATATGTATGTACAAAATAAATAAACAAATAAACAAATATTCATATATGAATGAATGGGTTATAAGTAAGAAAATGAGTGAATTGGTAAAACTAGAAACAAAAAAATACAATAAAATAAACCATAGACCTTGAAACAGTTCAAAAACGTAAACGGTTCAGTGATCATTGATGTAAAAAGAAGCTACAGCAAAACAATAATAAAATAAATAACAATAATAAAGAGTAAAAAGCAAAGAAAAGCACTCTTACTCTCTCTCTCTCTCTCTCTCTCTCTCTCTCCTTCTCTCTCTATTTCTATCTGAGTTTAGTATGATGACGACGCAGTAGAATTAAGAAAAATGAACTCAGCATGAAAGGGGACGACGACGACAAAACCCATCTAGAAATAGTACGAGTAAAACTACATAAGTAAGTAGTAGGTAAATTGTAAGCAGTTGGAAAGTAAGAACACAACAGCAGCCGCATGAAGAGATAATGATAATAAGCAAATGGCATGGAGGCAGGCAGGCAGAATGATGATGATGACAGAGCAAACTGTGGAGATTGGCCAGTTGCCCCGATCTGGCTGGCTAACTCTCGGTCGCTGAATGAGTTGATCATGTTGATGATGCCACCAGCACCACCACCACCACCACTACCACCATCTCCATCTCCATCACTACCATCAGTAGTTTCGTTGTTAACAACATCATAAAGCGACATCACAAACCCAAGTTTATACGAGTCGTAGTAGTCAAAAATCGTTGAGCCATTGAGAAATGAACAGTCCCAGAGTGAATCCAAACATGCTGGTGAATGTGTCGTTGTTACTGCTGAAGCTTCAGTAAAATTCTGGGGTAATAATAAATGCATGCAACTTAAATTGCTTTAAAAACGACAAAACAATGATCATTCATAATGAAGATAATTGTGATGATGATGATAATGATGATGATGGCGACATTGTCTGACAACAACGGAAGCATTTTTGTTGATGCACTTCCATTATAGGCGGCATACTCGTACATAGTATTATATATTTGCATAAGGAGAGTAAATTGTAAAAGTAACTAAGAACTAAACTAAATACTCAGATGGAAGTCATCAAATCAAAAATTCAACAATTTTAATAGAATAACAAATAAAGGAATTGAATAAGGCATAGATAGATGATATTCCTTCCCTCTCTGAACTTTATACTTTGATATTGCATACGAGTAATGCCAAGAAAAAAAAATGATAAATTAGAATCCACATTTAAAAAAAAAAAAAAAAAAAAAGTGATATCACGAATTCTGATCCAAATCCTAAAAAAAAGGAAAGCCCACCGACTTAACCAGATGCTCAGCTTTGTTTCCTCAAAACATATTCTTGTTCCATTTCCATTCGATCAGTTCGATTTTTCAAATTTCTAAATATAACGGAGGCTTCATCTGAGTCTCTCATTAAACTTAATTCGATGGTTAATATTTGCAACAATATTTTCTTGATTCATCGAGGCTACAATATAATTTGGAAAATGCAAACAAATAAAGCTGTTGAAAAACTTATGTAGTTAAACTGGTAAGTGAACCACATGAGCTAATAATAATTAACAGATCAATGGAATCGGTGGATATGAGAAATTTAAAGAAACTAACTAGAAAAAATATCAGGATTGAAAGCGATTGATGTAGAATTCCAAAGTAAAAAAAGTTTTTTATTTGTTTGTTGCAATTTATAATAGTTGTTAGTACATGCACCCTATTTCCCTGTTTATGACATATCACAATGGATTATATGTATATGAGTGAGTCTCTGAAACTTGTAGATACAGTTCTATTATTATTTCAAAACATGTGACATTGTTGCAAGAACAAGACTACCATCATCATAAATGTTAAATAGTCTATTCCCCCTTTGCACACAATTTATTGTAATTTAATTTAAGAAGTCCAGATCTCAGAGTTCATACATACAAAAACATTTATACCAATGTATTTTTTGTATCTATGTATATACTCTATCTATCAATGTACATACGAGTAGATGTAGAGACCCCCGTCATTCGGTAATGATCTTTAACCAAGCGAAACGATGTACGCTTTATAGTAGTGCGTCCACATCTGCGTCTTCAGCATGAGCAACTTCATCTTCTTCATCATCATCATTATCATCGTCATTGTCATCATCATCATCATTATTATCATTGAAGTCGTCTTAACTTGTCTTATAGTCTGTTATGTTATGTTACGTTTGTTTGTTCGTTTGTTTGTCTCGTAGCCGTCATCATTGTTGGTAGTTCTTACGTTTTCAAAACAAAACAAAAAAAAAAAAAAAAAAACCTTTTTCAATGGAGAATCTTTACTCTTGACTAACTTTAATGGCGTGTTTTGAGCTTCTTCTTCAGATACATAGATAAATAGATATGCGTCCGTTTACTAAAAAAAAAAAAAAAAAAAAAAGTTGAATAAAAATTAATACTAAAGTCACAAAAGTATAATGGAAAGGAAAAATTCATTCAGACAGGAAGTAAGGCTTCCCATATGTACTTACTTACTTTGAATGCCATTTATCCTTTGGTATTAATCATG
Source organism: Amiota mariae (assembly GCA_035041805.1). Classification (NCBI taxonomy): domain Eukaryota; kingdom Metazoa; phylum Arthropoda; class Insecta; order Diptera; family Drosophilidae; genus Amiota; species Amiota mariae. The sequence continues at coordinate 110,937 of JAWNKV010000218.1, read as the reverse complement.
ATGATAATGATGATGATTATAATAATAATAATAATGATGAAGATGTCATGATACTGAAGTTACAAAAGTATAATTGTGATGAAAAATATATTGTATAAAATATTTTAAACCATGAGAATGACACAAATTCAAATAGACTTTTTCTACTTTTCTTACAAGATCAATAACGATACAATAGATTTTGTCCTTCAGAGAGTATTTTTTCTTTTCTAAGTATTTATTGTACATACAAATATCTATATCTATTTCTGTTTATCAATTCATCAAATGTGTAACTCAAAAGCAAAGTGTCTAAACAAATATTGATCAATGAAATTTGATATTTTCACACACAAAAAAAAACAAAAAAAATAGAAAGAAATATTTCCAAAAAGAAAGAAGAACTTTTTTATTAAAAAAAAAAAAATTAATAATAATAATAATACAACACGTGCCATTTTTAGATACTTAGAATGTTATGGGAATTACTTATTTAATAAACTCACCCAACAGATAGAAAATAAAAATACACACCCATTTACCGAGAATACAATATAGTAGTATGTAGTCATCCCTTAATATTCACTAAACACTCATTGGTCCAGACTACCCAGAAATCATGGAAATGATTTTTTTTTTTTTTTTTTTTTTTAGTAATTTAGGAAGCTAGGAATGTTAGACTAAGTTTGGGTAAAATTTTTGGAATTTGATTGTCTTACATCATTTTCAATCAAGACTTGCTTAACTGAATTCTTATTAGACTTTATTATCAAGCATAGACTTTTTGGTTGACTACTAAACCACACCCTACAGAAATTTTCATGATAACTCTGTATTGGAATCTTCAAGTTTAAAGAAACTTTATGCTAAGCCTTTAACATTTTGGTATTGCATGTGTGTAGAAGTCGACTTAAGGAACTTGAACTACTATTGTGATCCAGCCGAATGGTAATTTTGGAGAAATGTACAATATTCCAACTGTATAGACTCGGTTTAACAGGCAAATCTCTGGTATTGTTAAGAATTAGAAAAGATATTTTTATACTCTTCACGCAATGTTTAGTATTATGAGTTTGTCATGAAGTTTGTAACACACAGAAGGAGACATCGGAGACCCCATAAATTATATATGTATATTCTTGATCAACGCAACGCAACGAGACGAGTTGATCTAGCCATGTCCGTTTGTCTGTCTGTCTGTCCATCTGTATGTATGCAAACTAGTTTTTTAGTTTTTGTGCTAAGGAGCTGAGCTTTCTTTTCTCCATACGCAGTACATATTTCGTAATCAGCCGTCTACTATGGTAGTTCCCCCCATACAAACTCTAGATCCAAATTAAAGTTTTTATTAGAAAAATATTTTGTGCTTTTTGTACTATCGACTTGAAATTTGAATACTATAAGTTACTGACCCATAGTCACCAACCATGAAAATCAAGACCTTTGGACCACTATGAGGGGTACCCCCCCCCCCCTCATCATACAAACCCGGATCCAAATTCATGTTCTTATCAGAAAAAGTTTTTTGGTTTTTGTACTATGGCACTGATATTCACCAACCATGACAATTTCAATACCATCGCACCACTCAGAGAGACGTGAAGAGTATTACAACTTCGGCATAGCCAAAGTTATTCTTCTATTTAGTGGATTCAATACAAATGGATTTCTTTTTAAATGATGATGTTCTTGTTAATGCTGATAATATGATATCAAGGTAAATTATAAAACTTCTTATTTTTCTCATTAAATTAATTTTAGGGAGAAGTCTTTACATAAAATAGATTTGAAGGTGTAGCGAACTTTAATAATCTATGTTATCAAAACACCAAACCAAACCCAATTCAAATAATTTCATTTTCTAAAAGATAACAAGTCTATTGTATATTATATTAAAGGGATTTATTACCAATGATAGAGATTCAATCCATTCATAATGCATGTATTATGTATTATGAATTTTAAATATTTTAGAATTATGTTTACTAATTTTGGTTCCCTGGGCCACATTGGAAGAATCCGCTGTGAGTTAAGCTGCAGGTAGAAATAATAATTTTTTTTTGAGAGCAAAAAAAGAAAAGAAGTTACCATTTTGAACGCGTCTGGACAACCCTGCCTTAAGATCTGCACTTTTATAATAATACTAGATATCCGGGAAAAGGTTGTCCAACCTCTGCTTCCCAAGAAAGTAATAATAATATTGAAATAATTATCTGATATGTTTGACCGTGAAGACTAAGCTTTATATACAAAATTTGATCCACAATTTCTTGACAACAGTGTCACCTATCGGCTTCAACAGTTGCTAAGAATAATCCAGGTGACCCCATAATTATATAAAAAAAAAAAAAACATCAAAATCGGTCAAGCCGTTTGAGAGGGGAAGAGTGACCACACACTCGCACAACGAAATTTTATATATAAAGATGATAATATAAATTGTGATTACTTATAAGATGTCTGTCTAGTCAGGCATCCTCTAATCCAATAAGAAAGTCAATTGCTATACCTGATATTAACAACTACATCTCATGCAATTTACCAATAGTACAACTAGGTTTTTCATATGCCCGTTAACATTTCTTTGCGATTCCATCAAACTTGTCATGTAAAACTTTTAGAGTTATGATATTCATATTTTGAAGTTGACTGGCTCGTTGGCTTATTGGTTAATGCGCCAAGCTGATATCCTAGAGTACGATTCCTGCACAAGTCTGGTCCTGCACTTTTCTAATTGCCTGGAATCCTTGCTAACTCTCTCCCTGTGCTGAACGTCTTTGTCACTATTGTTCATATTAATAACTACTCGTATAAACATACATATTTTGAAGTTGTACTTTTGAACATTTAAGTATTCGGTTTGGTTTATTGTTCCATATTTGAAATAGTGGCATTATCATTTTGTCTAACAATGTGATTTATTTCATGGAAATCGCGTTGGTCATTTGCAAAATATATACTTATATGTATTTTCTACATACACACATACATTTCTTAGAATCGGTACTTCTAATTAGTGCATAAAAGATATACATATAATTTTTGTGAGATGATATACCTAAGACAGTGGGCACTGACAAGTACAGTATCCTATTAGAATACGTAAATCCTCCCAGTATTGTAGAAATTTTATATTTCGCAAATCACCTAGGTTTAGGATATATTTTTCTTTCCTCTAACCATCACTGCTGGGACAATCATAAATTTAATTCATTAATGAAGATGAAAAATCGAATTTATACAAAAGTTCAAAATTCTATCAAAATGTGTACCACGAGTATAACCGTTACAAAAATTATCGTCTCATTTCATATAAAGCAATCATCACTAAGGAAATCGAACTTAAAGAGAGGGGGAACTGAACTGACTGAGAATATGCAGCTGCATATTTTTTTTGACTCCCGCATTTTAGTGGTATTTGTCCACTTCCCTTCCCCGTATGTAGAACAATAGTTTTGGTTACTGCACCACTCTGCTCTGCTCTGCTCGCACACTTCATTACTTGGCAAACGTTGACTGGTGGCCGCTGCCGGTTGCCGGAACAAAAGAGAAACAGGTGTGGGCAGGTGTTTTGGGTCGGTCAATATTCTCTTTATGTCTCACTGTGGTTGTTATTGTTGTTGGTGGTACTTGACTTGAAATTATTGTTGCTAGGTGTTTTTAGTGTTGTTTTGTTTTTATTTTATTTTGTTTTGTTTTGTTTTGTTTTGTTTATGCGTACCATTCTTATAGGTTTTTGTTGTTGTTTTTACTCTTGTCATTGTTGTTGTTGTTGTTATTAGTAGATTCTTTTCTTTTTCATTTTCATTTTCATGGCATGCGATCATAAGATTAATGAATAACAAAAACAACTAGCAATAATGACACTTATAATTACATCTTAATGAATATTTAGATAAATACTTATTGTAGTATGTAAATGTAGAACAAGATGACGACAAGACTGAAATATTGTTAAAATTGGAAACTAAGTACAATGCATACTAGAGATGTCATAAGTAAGTAAATCGGAATCAAATGGATATAGGACCAATGCATTGGCCAGATGAACTTGCTAGGTAATGGGACATCCACATATAACATCATACGCTAAGGGGGTGTGAAGGAAGTGTGACCACATGTGACAGGGAGGGTGGAAGGTGTCATAAGCTTTGTGACGTCACATGTCAAAATCTAAAATATTAAAAATCTTTAAGTGAACAATTATGACCAACTCTACGCTTTGTGACCTATGTAGGTATTATATAGAACCCTAATAGAAACCTTAAGAGAGACAAACATTAAAAGATAAGAGGAATTAAAGTAACATTATATTATCGGTTTCCACTGTGACCAGTGGGGGTTGATTTTTCTCAGAAATGTGACCATCAGTGACAGAGGGGAGGGGGTGTAAAAATCAAGAAATTCGTGTGACGTAATATGTGGATGACCCTTAAAGCACAACATTTCCTCTCCAATCGTTCAAGGACAATAATGATAAACTACTACCATTGAATGTGAAGACTTAAGTACAATAAAAGCAGACGACATGCTATTCAATTATAGCCTCTTCACACCGAACGTGAATCGATTCTATGTTGAATCGACCATTGAATCGGACAACAACCATAAGGAAAAAAATATTAAAAAATACTAACTTTGGCTATGCCGAAGTTGTAATACTCTTCACGCCCCAGCTAGTTGTCCGAGGGTCTTGAAATTTATAAGGTTGGTGGCTATGGTGTCCAAATTTAAGTCGATAGTACAAAATACAAAAAAGTGTTTCCAATAAGAACTTTCTTTTTGGATCCCGGTTTGTATGGGGGGTACCCCTCCTAGTAGTCAGAGGGTCTTGCAATTTTCATGGTTTGTGGATATTGGTCAGAGACTTATAGTGTCCAAATTTCAGTTCGATACGTCAAAAAACAAAAAACTTGTTCTAATAAGAGCATTGAGTTAAAAAAGGGGTTTGTATGGGAGGTACCCCCTAATGGTCCGATTCTGCTGATTTACGAACTTAACCGGCGTTTGGTAAAAAGAAACCTATGTACAAAATTTCAGCTCTCTAGCTCAAAAACTGAAGGGCTAGGAGTGTGAAAAGACGGACAGACGGACATGGCTAGATCAACTCGTCTCGCCACACTGATCAAGAATATATATACTTTATGGGGTCTCCGATGTCTCCTTCTGTGTGTTACAAACTTCATGACAAACGTATAATAATATTCACTAACGTGAAGAGTATAATTACAGTTGTTGTTGTAGAATGTAAATGGATTCAGGTAGATTCAACAACGGAATCGGCTGTGAATCAAAACAGGGCTGGAAAATTTCTGATAGTGTTGGAAAATTTTCGGTCATTTTCGGTTAAGAATTCTTATTTTCAACAGACTTCCGCTCTATTTTTCACTTTTCACTTGTCACAACTTGTCAAAGTGTGTATAAGTAAAACAAAAAACAGCTGTTCGTGATCCAGAATCGCCGGTCTGAACGTAAAATCTTACATTTACATTGATTCAGTTTGGTGTGAATAGGTTACTAGTAGACTAATGTGGCCCAAATGGAGCTTGAATGTCACTAGTCTACTACTGAATTTGAACAGATAGAAAACAAAATGCTCTATGGGGGCTCTAACAAGGTAGTGTCTGTATTCACTAGACTAAAAATTTACTTTTCTTCGATTTTTATTGAAGGTGTTAAGATGAAGATAAAAAAACATGGATATGGTTCTATGCAGGAAAATCGACTGTCTTGAAATGCCGATATGAAGCCATTACGGTAATTCAGAGAGGACACAGAAACTTTGTACTCTCATTTGGTATCAAAATAGGTCATCAATCAACAGCTCAATATAAAGCTCAACATGGTGGTCCTTCTTCTTAAATAGCAAAGTGACTTACCGCCAAAAAGGTTTATGGTACGATTATCAATTATTCCAATTGATCTCATCATAGAGAACAAAGCGGCAAAATTCGCAGTAAGGCTACTTGATCTATAGGTACTACTATCAATTCTCAGATAAAAATCTTCATAGATAGTCAAGCTGCTAGAAAAGTGATAACGTCATACTGGTCATCATCCAAAAATATTCTACTGTGCAAGGTAGCACTGAGAAGACTAGTTGCGCAACACAAGCTGTGTATCTATTGGGTACCGAGCCACAAGGGCATAGAGGGAAATGCGACTGTTGACGAAATTGCGAAAAACGGATGCAGGTTACCAAGTTATAAAATCAGCAACGTACTGATGCCATTGATGTTAATAATATATACAACAATCTATAAATGCGCTTACAGGAAAATGCGAATACGCTAGATGCCAAAATCTTAACAACTACAGAACAGCTAAAGCCACGTGTAATGGTTATAGTGGAAAATTCGCTGAATCTGTTATAGAGTTGAATCGTAAGAGCAGCATAACATTGACAGGCGTCTTAAAAGGTCATTCCATGATAACGGTGCACGCATTCAAATTAAACCTTACTGACAGTGAAAGGTGCAGGAAGTGTATTGAAGGGAAACCTTTGAACATCTTTTATGTTTCTCTCCGGCACTTATGAGAATTCGACAAAAGTACCTAGTAGCTTCACCACGGCTTAAAGATCTAAGCAATATTGCTAAACTGGAGGTAAATCAACTGCTAGGATTTTCCAACAACGCTAGCATTCTAAATGATGCATTCGCTAAAATGACTCATATGGATACTCCATCTAGTATCGCAAGGGACCTTATGTCTATACGTGGCCTTGGCTAACCAGTATTGCCTAACCTAACCTAACCTAACCTAATTGTAGTAACAAAAGATTGTAACATTTCAGTGGGCTTCTATTATAATTCCTTCATCAGAAACATCTATCAACTGATCTAACTAGTAGCTAACATAATATATAATATTCTATATACTTAGTATGATGAACTATTGTAAATTTAAAAAGAAATATATTATTATTATTATTAATATTATTATTACTAAAATTCAAAGTAAGTTTTATGTTTTCTTTGAACTCTTCATTGATTATTATCTTGTTTTCATCTTCATCGCCACCACCATCATCAACATCAACAAAACATCATTACCCTGAATATCGTTTGCAAGAGACGAAACACCTGTTCGGACATTTAACTTACTAAGGTACAAATATCCATGGAATATCGTTATAAGTCGTACGAGTATAGTAAGTATGTAATTGGAACGCATGACATCTGCATGAGAAGTTGTGACTAAGCAAGAGCATGTTGCAACAGCAACAGTAGCAGCATCTGATCCCTTTTTATTTTTTTTTTTTGTTACCTTTACTTATGTTTTTTTTTTTTTTTTATATATCCTTCTTATATACTTAATCAAGATGATTTACACAGAGTACCTATTTAGTGTTTATGTTCATAATTTGGTGTGGTGTCGCTAATAAAGAAATATTGACTCTCGTAGTATTTATGGCAAACATTTATTGCAAATCGAAATGAAAATGCGTGAAAAAAAAGTTTAAATTATCTTTAAAAAAAAATACTTTACTTTAAAACCACAAAATAAAAAGGCAGCAGCAACAGCGCTTTTTTCTTTTTTTTTTCTTACTTTATCCAATATACTTGTATTGTTTTCTTTGCATACTCGTATCTTGTGGTTTATCCTGTCTAACTTATGTACAGAACTCAACTGATTGCAGTCGTCGTCACTATCATAATCATAATACATATGACAACAACACATGTTTAACAGCTGAGTTGAATTTTGAATAGTATTACACTTTGAAGAAGAAAGGAAAGATCTACTACTACCAATTTGTATGGTATATAAATATCGTAAACGATTTACTTAGTCTCTTTTTGTCTATCGCTGATAAGATTTTTTTTTTTTTTCATAATTTTCAGTTAAACAAACAAATTTGCGGTTTTGTATATCTCGGTCACAATACTCTAGTCATTTATAGGAGACCCGACTTATCCATACACTATAGTATAGCATATATATAGTAACTATACAATATTAATATAGTACAATGTCGAAAATAAAAAGTTCTACAAATTTCGTTAAAGGCAATTATAATTTATTGTTTATTATTATAAATATTTTTTATAATTGGAACTCTTTGTGCTTTTTGTAACTTCACTAGGTAGACTAAAAAATGATATGTGTATCATTAAAAAATAATGTTCAATGGATCCACAAAGGTACTTTACTTTTACCATATTTTCATATAATACGAGTCTATATAAATTCATAATTATTTCTTTCACACAGTATTATAAGTTTGTCATGAAGTTTGTAACAAACAAAACATGACATCAGAGACTCCATCAAGTATGTATATATATTCTTGATCAGTGCAATGGGACGAGCTGACATTTTGCAAGAAGCTTTATTTTTACCATACACAATACTTTTGTCGGAATCAGCCAAATCGGATCACCCCCACCTCCCATACAAACCCAGCTCCAAATTCAACTTTTCTTTCAAAAAACTTTTTTTGTACTATCGACTTGAAATTTGGTCTAACCCATATTCACCAAGACTCTCGGACTTCTAAGAGGGGTATCTCTCATATAAGCCCAGTTTCAAATTCATCTTCTTATTAGACAATCTTTTTTGTTTTTTGTAACCGTGTAAATTTCAAGACCCTCGGACTACTAGGAGGAGTACCTGTCATACAAATCCAGATTCAAATTCATCTTCTTATTTGAAAAACTATTTTATTTTTGCCCTATCGACTTGAAAAACTAAACACTACGAGGAGGGACCAAAAAAAAAAAACGGGAATTGCGCTGTGGTGGGGAGGGAGAGTGGGGGAACCTATTGTTTGACCAAATGTCCGTTAGTGTCACCCCATCTGCGTCAGTGTGCAAAGTTGTGTCGCTGTGAGTGCATCGGTTCGCCTGTGAGATTTTTTTTAGTAAAACAACTTTTTACATTTCGGCGAAAACGTAATGGCAGATTGTCGAGAACAACGCGCAGCGGTGAAATTTTGTTTCCTGTTGGGGAAATCGGCCGCGGCAACTATTGTAATGCTTAAGACTGCTTATGGGGATGCCGCCCTAAGTAAAACCAGAGCTTACGATTGGTTTTCACGTTTTAAAAATGGAGAAATGTCTATTGAAGACCAACTTCGTTCAGGATGCCCCTCAACGTCAAGAACTGATGAAAACGTCGACAAAATCAATGCCCTCGTTCGTGAAGACCGTCGCCGAACCATTGATCAACTCTGACAGATGTCGGAAATGTCATGGAGTTCAATTCAGAGAATTTTATCCGAAGATTTGCACATGAGAAGGGTTGCAGCCAAATTTTACCGCTTCTTCTCACAGACGAGCAAAGGGAGCGTCGACTTCAGGCATGTTTTGACTAAAAACGCCATGATACCGATTGTCCACCCCCCATACTCACCGGATCTAGCCCCTGTGACTTCTTTTTGTTCCCCAGACTCAAAAGGAATATGAAAGGAAAGCGTTTTGCAACTGTGGAGGAGGTGAAACAAAAATCGCTGGAAGGCTTAAAGAACATCCCGATGAGTAAATCTAAAAACTGTTTTGAACAATGGAAGAATCGTTTGGAGAAGTGCGTTGTGGTCAATGGAGAATACTTTGAAGGTGATCAAAATTTGGTGTTAAAATATTAAGAAATAAAGAAGTTATGACGAAATACCCGTTTTTATTTTTGGTCCCCCCCCCCGTATAAGTATCTGATCCATATCCACCAACAAAGATCACTAGGAAGGGTACCTCCCATACAAAACATGAACTTAGAACAATAATCAAAAGATACAAAAAGTGCGGGAAGAGTATTTTTACTTGTTTTATATTAGAGTCACATAAAAAAGGAAGCTATTAATAAAATGCATATTAAGATGAAAGTAAAACAAATAAAATAAAATAAAATAATATAAGAGAAATTATAAGTGAAGTAGTGTACATGGGTTTAAGTAAGTCCAAATATTGGTCACACTTTCACACTACTGTTAACAGTGAATATTACTTTCTTATGATGTTTGTAACATTTAGGCTCAGCTATCTAAGGAGTAGAACTCAGTAAAAAGTCTAGTCATATCGCCTAAATAAGCTGGTCTTCATAAACGGGATCTCTACCAATAATGTATTTATATCGTACATTATATCGAAGGAGAATACATAAATGAAAATAATCATTGTGGTGAGAAGAATGTCATGCAACTGGGCAATGTTCGTCAATGTTTGTTTCATGTATGTTGTTAATTTTCGAGATATTGAGTCTTGAGACTTGAAAATACTAATTAATTGTAATGATAAATAGTCCTTTAACGAAATTCATTTTAATGCCAAGATTGGTGATGTTTAGTGAAATGGTAATAAACTTCTTGATATATATTATATACTTACATAAAAGTATATAGAAGAAATGTTAAAGGGTATGTAAGTTTCGGTGATCCAAGATGAAATTGCCTTCTTTTGTTTTCTTATCATCTGTTTTTATGTTTTAATTTTATTTTTAATAAAAAAGAAGAAACCAAAAATAACATAACATAATTTGCGGTGTACCACCACATGTACATAATTGATTCCTAAACAGATTGTCTTATTAAATTTGTATCTATCAATCATTAATTATCTCATAACTCCATTGGTTTTATTATTTATTATTGTACGACTCGTATTACCAACATTTTTATTCTCAGCAATGTAATACATTACAGGAGTTTAAGAGACTAAAATAAACCAACCTTCTGTTAAAAAAGTTCAAGATATTAAAAATTATTATAGAAATGTAATTTCTTGTTTAAAGAGTCATTGTTTTTTTTTTTTTTTTTTTTAAGATGATTTTTAGTTCAAATTTTACAAGTACACTGATGTTTTTTATGTAATAGAGTGAACAATCTACATATTTTGATTTTTAAAATATATTTTAAATATTATGAAACTTATTCAGAAATTGAAAGAATACGTAGATCGATCAATAAGTCCCTAGAAAATCCGAGAGAAGGCGCTCGTAGGATTGATTTTTTTCAGCTGATGAAGTCTCTGTAACATCGATTTTTATTGTCAATTGCAACAACAAACTTTGTGTATTGAAAAAAATAAATAAATAATGAATTTCGTGATCTCATCAAGCATATTTTTGTGCTTAAAAAAACCATCACCGAAACCAAGGAAGGCTTGATAAATACTATGGAGACTCTGCTACTTCAAATTCAATGGTTAAAATGAGATTTACTAAATTTCTTGTGTTCGTACTATCACAAATGACATTGAACGTTTAGTTCGCCCTAAAAAGGTGGATACGTCAAAAATCGTCGATAATATCCGTGGAATGAAATTTGACGATCGAAAATTGAAAGTGCGTGAGGTGGCTGAGGCTTTAGGCAACTCAACTGAGTAGGCACATCATATTTTTCATAAATATTTGTATATCCGCTTGAAGGCTGCCGTGATTATTCACATTCACAGTGTTTGGCGAAGTTCGACCGCAATTCGAACAATTTTTTTTTTACCTTGCACGAAACATAAATCTTTCACATTTTTGGAGAAGAAAAAAGTGCTCTTCCACCATGACAATGCACGGGGTGTACACGTGTGTAGTCGCCATGGTAATAATCCAAACATTTTACGACGAACTGCCAACACATCCACCATATTCATCAGATTTAGCCCTCCATCTGCTACATTTTCCTGTTTCCAAACATATGGCTATTTTGAGGACCTTGAGAAAACCTTTTATTTGGAAGGAAAAATGCTGGACTAAATGCATCGAGCTAAAAGAAGATTATATTGAGAAATATAAAGAAAATTACGGGAAAAAATTGTTTTACTATCTTTTTCTAAGGATTTGTTGATCGACCCACGTTCAAAATGGGTATAGAAAATGTCGTGCTATTGGACTTACATTAATGAATTTGAAGAAACTGGTTCAGTTGAAGATCAGCGAAGCAAAATTTATCATCATAGTGTAATCGTTCATTTGAACATCTTCCAACTGTTAGCACAAGTGTTGCTGAAGAGCCAAGGACTTCAATTCGTCGTCGTTCACACAAATTAAACCTCAAACCAATAATTTGTTTCAATATTTTACATAAAAACTTTCATGCAAAGACAACTGATAACGGAAATTATATTATATACATATATGAGGCAATAGAAAAACAAGAAAAATATGATAATATTTTCAAGGAAATTATGTTCAACGTACATTTGGAAATTCGCTGCTATGTCAGCAAACAAAACTGTCGCATCGAAAATTCTAGAGAATCAGATCAGAGAACTGCAAAAATCACTTTTTTCTTGATTTCATTATTCATTCTTATTCACATTTAATCATTCAAGAAAACTCATCTTTGAATAAAATCAGTATTATTGTACATAAAATCAAAATGATTCGGGTGATTGTGAGTCGAATGATCAAACATGTTTCATTCACATTTGATCATTCCAAAAAACGTAGTTTTCAATATAACCATCAACAATGGTAAATAAGGGCCTATGACGCATAACTGATACACCAAGGTTTCTTAGGAACATCATATTGATCATATGAATTAATTAAATAAATTAACACAACGAAAGATTGCTGAAGCACCCAAATCCACTGGCAATGTCCCTTAGATCTCACAACACAACTTATCGTCGGTTGAAAAGACTTCATCCCAATGATCTTCTAATAGTGAATTTTAAAATTTCATAGATGTTATTCTAAGATCATGAGATATCCTATGATGATGGTACAAATACTTAAAAACTATTTGGTTTTTTTATGTTATAAAATATGAAAAAAATAATATGCCAACAACAAAATGCATGCAAATATTTGATAAAGAAACGCTGACAAGCGTGACAAAATAAAAAAAGAAGTTTTACAAAAATAAAAAAAAAAATAATCAAAAAAGTATAATAGAACCAATAAATATAATCATACAAATTATGATTTTTGATTAATTTGGAGATTTGAAAATAAGAGTCTCAGATTAGATCTACTACTACTTATTAAACTATGCATCATACAAATGAAGTCCACAATTTAATACAAATTCCAAATATTGCATAATCTAATTTTTTTTTTTTTGCAAAAAAATTCCCACAGATTAAAAAAAATAAAATAAAAAAAATCTTAACTATTATTGAACTGCAATCGAAGGCGATAATTTAAAAATAAAGTGTAATAAATGTTTACGTCTGACTAATATTTACCTTCTAAAGTTTACATATTAGTCGAACATTCTACAATATTTGTACTACAAATATATTGTATAAGTTTAATTAGTTTAGTTCAATGATGAATCTCATAAAAAAAACTTCTTAAAGATTAAGTAAAAAGAAAGAAATTATTGAAAGATATAAAAAGATATTTTCTTTAGATATGTAAATTTTGGAATAAAAGCTAAAAAAAAGTGGAAATATTTTGGGTTTAAAGTAAAACTGCATAAGTGATGTGAATCACTAGAGATTCTTGAGATCTTGATTAGTATTTTAAAGTATTATATATTCCTCATATGAAGAATTATAGAATAAGCATAAATATGTTTCTGCATTTCTTTATCATCTGCATTTGTAATTTATTTATACATAGATTTTTTTATTTACTATATTTATTTATATTTTTTAGTATTGATACTTTTAATCCGATACCGTGTTAGTATCGATACCTTACACGTGACATGGTATCGATTAAACACATCGACCGTAGTGGCAGAAGTATCGACATCGATACTATATGCAAACGTCAAATCCAACGCCTTGCAGTATTTGACTCATTAAGCATTCACAGATAAAGAGTTATAGACATCTTAACATATCACGAAATCAGATTCTTCAAATAATTCATGAAAATCTCATCATTACATATGATTTTACACTAAATACTTATTTTTCGATATAGAATGGCGTAACGTCATTTTTAGTGATTATAAATAATTTAACTTAGACGGAACTGATTGCTCCATAAAATATATATACTATAATAATTTGGGTCAGCCAAGACAGACTTGTTACCCTTGTGTATATGTTAGAGGATCGGAAATGACATGGGCTGCAATTTGTTATTTACAAAAATGAATGAATTGAATGGATATGATTTGACATGTCAGCAGGATAACGCGCCAATACTCAGACATTATTTTCATCCAAAAATATTCTGAGTAAATAATGGACCATAAACCCATTGAGGGTATCTGGAAAATTCTCTTTACCAAAGTTAATAGGAATGAAAGACAATTTGATACAGACACAAAGGAATTAGAAACTGCAATACAACACGAATAGGCTGAAATCAACCCAAATACTTTGAAATCATTGGTAGTTAGAGTCCATGTCACATTTTTTTTTATTTAGTTAAAATTCAAAAAGGACATCATATTGATTACTAATATTCATAATTCATTAATTTTAAACGAAAAACAAACAACAATAATATCCCTTATCTTTTTATCATATACATATACAAAATCGTAAACGTCTCTTAGTCTGTGCTCGCTGATCTCAGAAAGGGTTTAATCGACTTGAATGAAGTTTATCAAGAACTGAAATTGGGACACTATAAGTGTCTGACCCGTATCCATCAACCTTCTACATTTCAAGACTCTCGGACTATTAGAAGGAGCGTGAAGAATATTACAACTTCGGCATAGCCAAAGTTAGTCTTATTTTATATATATTTTTTTTTTTTTTTATTCGATTGACAGTTATGTAGTATGATTGCGTCAATTTATACAGTTCTACTCATTTCGGTGAAATTGCGTCGATTTATGCAATCTCGTGAAGACCCATATTATTCTTTCTATCAATACCGTGCAAAGGCGATTTTGATAAAATTTTGCTGGGGCGCAGCAAAGCGCGCCGGGACTGCTAGTATGCACATACGTATAATTCTTTCATTTACATTAAAGTTTTTATTTATTTTTAATGCATATTAAATTAAAGTTTCATTTGGTTTCATTAATATGATTTTGAGTAATAAAATTGCATACTTTAATTTTTGAAAAAACACTTCTTCGACACAAACAAAATTCCAGATACACATATTTAGTATAATTCATCATATGTAGTTGAACAGGTAAAACATCTTAATAAATATGTAGTACACGTACATCTAGTATAATCTCACAAGATAATTTAGTACAGTTTGCTGTTGTTGAATTTACAATTCATACTTATTAATGGGAGACTCTTCAATCAACACAGAGATAATCATCAGCGATAAGGTAAAAGACATTAAAATGAACGAATAAAGTCACCATACATAAATGAAATGAAATGAAATAAAAGTGATGTGATGAAGCAAATAATAGTATAATGCAATAAATTAATAGAATAATTATAAGTATAAGGAAGAAGAATCATCAATAGATAGATCGATTGATAGATAGATAGATAGATAGATAGATAGATAAAGCAAAGAGATAAAACAGATAGATAATTTTGCAATAGTCATATCATGTCGAGTTTATGGCTTAAAATGTGTGCAAATAAAATGAAATTTATTATTGTCTGTCATATAGTAGTGTGTATAGTAAAATAGCATAGTAAAGCAAATGCAACTAAGTAAGCTGAAAAAACTTGACTGAATAGAACTGAATTGAACCAATTTATATTCGCCAATGTATTTACGATCGACAAAGTGTATTGAATTTTCAATATTTTGTTCTGTTCAAAGTTTTTGTTTTCTTTTTTTTTTTTTTTTTTTTTGTAAGTAACTAATTAAAGTTTATTTTAACAACTTATACTAGTATGGTATATTTGTCAAAGATTTGTAACTCGTGATTATTTTATAGATACAAATGAAAAAAAAAAATAAAAAATAAAAAAAAAATATGATATATAAAAAACTACATATTGTATTAACAGTATTCAGTTTCATTGATTATTTAATACCTTTTGTACAATATATATATATATATAATTATATAATCAATAAGCTGATTACATTTACTAACTTAGAGTCATGATTTTTTTTTTTTGTTTGTCGAATCTGATCACTTTTCATTGCAACCCCAACTTCATCAAGTTGAGAAATACCAATTAATCCATATATTGTATTTAGATTACTTGATATCTTTTGGTTCCCTTAGGCACATTGGAAGAATCTATGATGAGCAAGTAAGCAAGTAAGGATACCTTTTTTTGTAGCAGCCCTGGCGTACATAATTAAGATTAGTATTACTTTTGTTTATTTTAGTTTTTAAGTTACTTGTTAATTTTGTTAAAATAAATAAATAAAACAAGACTAGTATCGATACTTTCACCCGATACCATGTAAGTATCGATATATTTCATCCGATACCGATATTGATACCGAATAGATATTAATACAAACGATAAAAGTAGTGGGGCCCCAAGGTTTAAAGAACCCTGGTGTACTTTTATTTATTTTAGTATTACTTGTTAATTTTTGTTAAAATAATGTGAAATGACGATACTGGGAGTGGTATCGATACTTGAATTTGATTCCGGTGAAATGACGCTAATTTCACCTGATAACTCTTATGCTGAGTATCGATATTGATAACGATACTTTTACTCCTTTACCGAATAGATATCGATACCTTACAAACGATAAAAGTAGAGACAGAAAAATCATATCATTGCCGTCCCGCGGTTTAAAGAGTCTTGATGTACATAGTTCAAAATAGTATTACTTTTGTTAATTTTAGTATTTAAGTGACTTATTCATTTTGTTGAAATAAATAAATAAAAAAAAAATTTTTTTTTAACAAGATAAATCTATAATTTTGGAACTTATCAAGGTCAAATACTTAAATTATCAGTTGCTCTATGGTAGCTATGCCTTCTAGGAGCTGTTATAAGTTATATTAATGTATCAGAAAATCAATCGAACGGTCGAATAGGACGGATAAACTAATTAGAAATAAATAAAATTAAGAAAACATATTATTCAAGGACTTCACATAACAATATACCTATGTAGTAGTATATTTTATAATAAACCCATTGTTTATATATCAGGCAGATTGATTTATCCAAACTTAGTGTAAAAGTTAAGAAAAAAAAATAATCAATTGGGTTGTATTTATGTAACCTAAATAGATTCAACAAATTCTATGTTAATATTAAGTTCAATATCTCATAAACTGAAATACAGGGAATTCTCTAGGCGCAGACATCTTCCCAAAACGGATATAAGTATAGATATATATATTATGACGGAACAAACAAATTTCTTAGTCAAAAGTTTTTCGTTATATGATAATCTTAGAACAAAATACATTCTGGTGGGTGAACGCTTTTTTGGCCGGTGGACAATATCACTGGAACCTTGGATGTACGTCGATTTTATTATATTCTACTTACATACTTCATACAAGGATTAATTGATTTATCTTTTCACAGACTTTGTAGAGTCTTTTGAAGAGTCTTTCGTAGTCTATTTGATTGCATAAAAATAATTATGAATAGGAAAATGTGATAATTCACTTATAAATTCTATATACTACTTACAACGATTAAAAAGTATAAAATGATCAATCGACTGTAAAAAGAAAAAAAGAAAAATAATAAAACCAATGCCACGTGCAAGGGTATCTAATTATCTATAGAAGAAATGCATGAGTGCTTGGATTATGAACTATTAACTGTTTTGCCGATCATTTTTGGTGTTTGTTGTTAATAAAATAATAAAATATAAATCAAAATTAAGTTGAAATATAATCATTTTTATTTTATTATATTTTTTTATTTTTTTTTTTTTTTTTTTGAGGCATACACTACTTTGTATTACCTTTCATAATGATTATAAGATCGAGTATCATAGCACAAGGAAGTGGTGAAGTCCATGGTATAGTCTAGATGACTTGCATCCGATCTTGTTAGTTTTTTTTTTTTTATTGCAAGTGAAGTGCATTTGATCTTTTCGGAGGTCAAAAAGAAATTGTTGAAGCTCCTCCAGCGGGTTCAATTAGACAAATAACTTAATCTAATTTGCATTGCAGTAAGCAAACAACTCTTATAACCCCCATTTTCATTCCAAAACTGAACTGAACAATTTCAGTTTCGGTTTCAGTTTCAGTTTCAGTTGCATGTGGCAACAAGTTTTAACCAAAAAAAATGGTAATTTTTTTTGTTTTTGTTATGTATAAAATGTTCACTCTCTTATTGTTAAATTTTCACTCCATTCGTATTTTCCCTTTATAATAAATGTTTACATTATTATTTTTCTTTCAATTTACTTAAGTATGTCATGTTGGCAATCATAATGGGATTTTTTTTTTTTTTTTTTTTTTTGTTGGTTCACGAGCATCCAAATGAACATTTATTTTTATACATATTGTAATACTACTCTACCTATATTTAGAGAGATAGAAGAGTAAATGCACCCTACACTTCAACACACATTTCTCATTTAATAGTCAATCAAATTTATAATGCACAAAGTCACTGAGACAAAGAATAAAAGTTTCAGAAATTTCTTAAAGAAAAAGGTTCTTTACAACAAAATTTTGATGAATGTCATCAGCTAGACTCGTGTGTCATAATTTTGTTTGCCTCTAATCTAAAATAAGTCACGACCCATACTACTTTACTATATAATACGTGAGCATTATTTATAACTTTAAACTTCATTTTTATCTTAAACAGAAAAAAATTAAAGAAAAATACAAAAGAAAACAATTGAAAGAGTTAAATTTTCGTTAAAATTTTGCTGAATACAAGTTGTTTCTATGAATTCTATAGAAACAGGCTCACGGTGATTGATATACTACTATTACGGGAAATGGAATCCAAGAAATTAATTTTTTTTTTATAAAAATATATAAAAGAAATAATAGAACAAGTAAAATGAAAATTAACTTTGGCTATGCTGAACTTCTATTACTCTTCAGCACTTTTTATATTTTCTGATTATTATTCCAAGTTCATGTTTTGTATGGGGGTACCCCTCTTATAGTCCGAGGTCTTGAAATTTACGTGAGATGGACATTAAAGTATCTGAATTTCAAGTCGATAGTATAAAAAACAAAAAAGTTTTTCTAATAAAAACATGAATTTGGATCTGGGTTTGTATAGAAGGTACCGGCTGATTCCGACACAGTATTACGTATGCTGAAAAGACAGCTTTAGATCTCTAGCTAAAAAAAACTGAGGGACCTGTTTGCATACATACAGACAGACGGACATGGATAGATCAACTCGTTCGACGCGCTGGTATAAAATATATAAACATAGTATATACTTTATGTGGTCTCCGATGTCTCCTTCTATGTGTTACAAACATCATGACAAAGCTATAATACTATTCACTGCGTGAAGAGTATAAACATGAAAATTCTTTAGTTTAAAATTTGAGAATTGTTTTTTTTTCTTTTTTTTAGGGTTCCGTACCCATAGGGAACTAACGGGACCCTATTACTAAGCTTACAATGTCCGTCCGTCCGTCCGTCCATCCGTCCGTCTCCTGCTCTATCTCATGAACCGTAATATGTAGAGAGTTGAAATTTTCACAAAGTGTGAAATTCACTTGTGTGTAGAACGACAAATACTAAAAATATACATTTTTAGAAGCATTGTTCTTTAATTTTACCTTTTGTTTAACAATTTATTTTTTTTTTTTTTTGTAGTATACTTTGAGCTGTTAATTGTAGTATACTTTTAGGCTATTAAATATAAAAATAATTTTATATTTTAAGCAAAAAATCTTGTACAATGGTGCGAACCCTCCGTGTGCGAGTCCGACTCACACTTGGCTGATTTTTTTAAGATCGACTTACTTTGACTTTTCTAATAAAAGATCTCTCTCTCTCTCTCTCTCTCTCTCTCTCTCTCTAAACAAAAATCTTTATTATTTTTGACACTTGTGAGAACTTAGATATGTATATACTAACCTATAGAATCCATTTAAATTCATCTGTAATGAATGACAAATCAAAAAAATGTTTCTTATCTTGAAGACTCGGTATCTGATCTGATCTGATCTGATCTAGTATGTCTACAGAAACAGAAAGAATTGGTTATGAATCGGCGCATGTTCTTCTAGTATGCTACTCTTACTAGCTTTAAAGAAAGCAAAAGTTCTACATTAGAGATACCCTGCATAGTATACTAATCATTATAACATGAAGATTTCGTGAAATTAAACATATTTCACGAAATGTATGACTTTTGAGAGTTTCAAAAATTATTTATGGCGCGCAATTGAATTGAACAAGATTTAGTATGGAAAACGGTTCAGACTCACATACTCAGACGTGCTCTAAAGTGCATAAAGTACAGTAATATGCAATGTAAGTAAGTAAGTACATAAGTAGTATTATGGACTCGACGATCTGTTGTTCTTTCTTTAGAGAAGTTATGCAATTAAAAAATAATATGAACACAACGATGAACAACAGTAACGACGAATGAGTAAATGTCATCATCATTGTTAATAATGGAAAAAATTATTGTATTATTATTAAAAAAAAGAAAAAAATAAGAAAACAACTGAAATAATACAGGAAGACGTGATCAAATTCAAATTCCTCAAATGTTTATTATCACATCACCACCAACCGACACAGACACTTAAGCAATTTTACTTGGATTTTTTTCCAATTTTTTTTTTTTTTTATTTATTTTCTTTTTTTTTTTTTTGCCATAAGATCCGCCTTAAATTGATCAAAGACAAGAGACGTAATAATGTACTATGTACTACTATTACTTACAATATTCTATTTAATTTCTTGATGGGCACGGTGATTGAAGTGTTGAAAAATTGGGAATTATTGTAAAAAAAAAAAAAAAAACCTAATGTGGTTGGGTATTAAAAATAAATAAAACTTAAATACTTTTCTCATGATAAAGTTGTCTCTCCGATAAGACAGATAGATTGTTTCACTGTCGCCATTTACCCATATACCCATATACCCAAATACCCACATACCCACATACATATGTATGTAGATAGTGATTGTTCTATGACAAAATAATAAAGTGGCAGAGGAGAGAGATAGTGAGGGAGGGGAGAGGGAGAGGGAGAGGGAGAGTTGTGGGGAATCAATGTAAAAGAATCGCATAAAAAAAAAATTGAGTACATATGTGTATTTCAAATCCCCCTGAAAATTGTTGCAATCAATTATTAAACGCCTAAGTGGTGGTCGTCGTCTTTGATGTCAATGTCGTCAAGAATTGAGAGTCATTATTTGCAGCTTGCACTTGAATTGCTTGCATATGACAACGTGTAGATTTACACGTTCGCATGCATCGTACAATATTACAAGAGATTACCAACTATGCAAGAGCGACTATCACCACCCAATAATAGTATCAATAAAATTATTAAAACTAATGATTTTCACAAAAACAAAAGTAGAATTCCATGTACTAACATATGTACAATATATCAAGAGCATGAATCTTTTTTGATTGTTTTTATATACATATAAGTATATACTATATACTATGATACTTTTTTTTCAAACTTTACACCTCATTTATATTCGTTTTGTAGTAAAATAATATTGAAGAAGTTGCCTAAATTAGTATGCCCAATAAACCTTCATAATAGTTTTGAGCTTATGAGTGAGAAAATAATCATCGTCCGTCCATCATTTATGATCAACATGTATCCTATATGTAAAAACAAGGTCACTCTTATAGGTCTATGAAAAAGTTTGTCAAGTGCATGACGAAGGTGTTTGTTTTATTGTCCCAAACGAAGACAAAATTATATCAAAGAAATTTCATACATACAGAGAGATAGACGGACGGACGGACGGAAAGACAGGCGGATATGGCTAGATCAACTCGTCTCGTCACGCTGATGAAAAATATATTTATATACTTAATGGAGTCTCTGACTATTTTACTATTTACTACGTTAAAAAAAAATAGTATAATAAGGAAAGTAATTCTGCATCGAGTTGGGTTTGATAATCAAAAGTAGTTTGTTTTAATAATTCTAAGGGGCCGGAAAAACACATCAACCCGCGAAATCATCATTAAAGCGAAATATCCTTAAAAAAAAGTCATATATGTACTATGTAGTAGTGATATAACGAATATTCGTATTCGGATATTTCATAGCATTTCTATTGCCATTCGCTTTCGCGAAGATTCGCATATTAATTGGCATTCGTATTCGCAATCTAAAAACTAACTTCGAATGTTTTGCGAATATGAGCATCAGAAAAAATACATAAAATAATGTGCAAGTAAATAATATTAATTAAAAATAAAACAAAAACATGTTAATTTCTTATCCTTTTTATTAGAAAATCGTTTGTAACTTAAGAAAAAAAATATTTTACTTCTAATAAAGCAAGGAAGCCAAAGACAGACAACTTTGTTTTGTTTTTTTTTTTTTTTGAATAATGTGCAAGTAAATAATATTAATTAAAAATAAAACAAAAACATGTTAATTTCTTATCCTTTTTATTAGAAAATCGTTTGTAACTTAAGAAAAAAAATATTTTACTTCTAATAAAGCAAGGAAGCCAAAGACAGACAACTTTGTTTTGTTTTTTTTTTTTTTTGAATAATGTGCAAGTAAATAATATTAATTAAAAATAAAACAAAAACATGTTAATTTCTTATCCTTTTTATTAGAAAATCGTTTGTAACTTAAGAAAAAAAATATTTTACTTCTAGAAAAGCAAGGAAGCCAAAGACAGACAACTTTGTTTTGTTTTTTTTTTTTGAATAATGTGCAAGTAAATAATGTTAATTAAAAATAAAACAAAAACATGTTAGTTTCTTATGCTTTTTATTAGAAAATCGTTTGTAAAAATATTTTACTTCTAGAAGAACAAGGAAGACAAGGACATACAACTTTTTGTTTTTTTTTTTTTTTGAATAATGTGCAAGTAAATAATGTTAATTAAAAATAAAACAAAAACATGTTAGTTTCTTATGCTTTTTATTAGAAAATCGTTTGTAACTTAAGAAAAAAAATATTTTACTTCTAGAAGAACAAGGAAGACAAGAACATACAACTTTGTTTTGTTTTTTTTTTTTTTGAATAATGTGCAAGTAAATAATGTTAATTAAAAATAAAACAAAAACATGTAAGTTTCTTATCCTTTTTATTAGAAAATCGTTTGTAACTTAAGAAAAAAAATATTTTACTTCTAGAAAAGCAAGGAAGCCAAAGACAGACAACTTTGTTTTGTTTTTTTTTTTTGAATAATGTGCAAGTAAATATTATTAATTAAAAATAAAACAAAAACATGTTAATTTCTTATCCTTTTTATTAGAAAATCGTTTGTAACTTAAGAAAAAAAATATTTTACTTCTAATAAAGCAAGGAAGCCAAAGACAGACAACTTTGTTTTGTTTTTTTTTTTTTTTGAATAATGTGCAAGTAAATAATATTAATTAAAAATAAAACAAAAACATGTTAGTTTCTTATGCTTTTTATTAGAAAATCGTTTGTAACTTAAGAAAAAAAAATTTTTACTTCTAGAAGAGCAAGGAAGACAAACACAGACAACTTTGTTTTGTTGTTTTTTTTTTTAATAATGTGCAAGTAAATAATATTAATTAAAAATAAAACAAAAACATGTTAGTTTCTTATCCTTTTTATTAGAAAATCGTTTGTAAAGTAAGAAAATTGAAAATGGACCTCAAACAACTTTGTTTTGCTTTTTTTTTTTTTTGAATAATGTGCAAGTAAATAATGATAAGTAAAAATAAAACAAAAGTATGTTAATTTCTAATCTTTTTTTATTAGAAAATCGTTTGTAAAGTAAGAAAATTGAAAATGGACCTCAAACAACTTTGTTTTGGTAAAATTAGGAAATGCAAAATGGGTAAATAGATGAAGTAATTAAATTGAAAGATGGCAATTTGAAATCATAAATGAAATCGAATTGCAAAAAGAACGTTTAATTCCATATTTTCTAAATATATATATAATTTATATTAAAAAAAATTATTTAAAATAAAAGGTAATTTTCTGCTTTTATGATACATGATAACAATTTCAGAAAAAAAAAAAAAAAAAATATATATAAATTCTGGGTTGAAGAAATGAATATCAAGAGATTTATAAGTAGATAAATTTAAAAACATAAAATGAAAAAGTGAGGATTTCCTACTTTTATGGTACAGATGTACCCAAATTCGATCCCGAACAATCACAACTTTGTTTTGGCCAAATCAGTAAATCCTGATGAGGAAATTAAAATTAAAAAAAAATGGCAATATATGATATAAGAAATTACCATATTATGGTATGACATTGCACGTTTGTTTAAAGCAAAGTAGTATTGCAAAAGAAAAACAAAATAAAAATTGAACACTACTTTTCCCTATAATAAGTACATATAAGGCGATTTTAAAGGTGTCTGTTAGAAAACAATGTTTTTATAAAAATTATTATTAAAAAAATATATATTTTGATTCAAAGAACAAAAAAAATAAATGTAAAAAAACTAAAAATAATTTTAGTATAATAAAATCAGAAAACAGAAAACTTAAAATGTAAATAATTTTAAGGTAAACAACAATGGCTCAAATGGAGAAATTACAATCAATTTTAATATCAGTAAGTCTCCAATATAAGTAACAAACCATTAAGTTCATAAGAACATAATTTCAAATTTATTAGACAAAAATATTATAATAATAAAGGCAATTTTTGAATTCATTGAATCAACAATAAGAACACACAAACGACGATCAGAGATCGAAAGAAATAATAAATAATTTATAAATTAATCCCACCAATTCTATGTCTACTTTTATAAGATTTGTTGTTTAGTTAATATTTCCTATGAATTTCATAAGCACAAAACAAACAAAAAAAACACACACATGATAATTAAAACAGAAATACTACAGTTTTAACTGGTGATGATTACTTTACTTTAATGCTTACAGAATAAAAAAAAAATATAATCAATTTACTCAAAAAGAAAAAAAAATTCTGCATCACAAATAAATAAATAAAAAATACTTGACAATTAAATAGGAAATACTATAGTATAAAGGTAGTTTTCAGTATCCACTGATGAAACAACCACCTAGTTTTTATTATTTGAATACCATAGAATGAAAAAATATAATTATTTTAATCAAAAAAAAATTGTTTAAAAAAAATATATACAACATATTATAAATTAATCCAAAATCAAAATAAAGAAAAAGAATTTGGTCACAAAACTTGTAACAAATTTATTGAAATAGATAGCTTGAGAACGAAACAAATTAAAAAAAAATTTATAATGATAAAGAAACAGTCTCAGATTTCTATGATACTTGATATATTCACTTGGCTTGACTTCAGATGGAAACAATAAAATAAATATGACTTGGTAAATTTTTTATCAATTTAAAATCAAAAGTATCACATAGTTAGTGGTTTAGTTAAAAAGGGAAACAGAAAATGGTGAGATTTCATTTTTCGAACATTGATGTTCGAACGAACAGCTGATTGAACATTGTTCATTTTAGGGGCGTCTTACACGTATCGAGTTTATGACGGAACTTATCGCCTCTTGCTACTATTAACACTCAGTCACAGATGCCAAGTAAATATTTTGACACTGCTCACTCCCTTTCACATTACTCACTCTACAAAAACCAATCAAAAACAAAAACACTTCATTTCTCAACAAACAAAAATCGTGTACATTGCAAACATGCCAACTTTTACCAATGAGATTATTAAAACTTCTGATTAAACTAATTACATTATACGCATTTTTTAAACAAAATTAAAACATCACTGCTTTGTTATCAATAAATACAGTTTATTTTGACATATAAATCAAATAAATTAAAGACAAATTGGAATCTTCGAAAATGCTACAATTAATATGCAAGCACGTTGGCATATTCAGCGTGGCTTGGTTTTATTTATTTCGACGATTTTACTTTAATGGAAACAACTAAAATGTTGAATTCTTTAAAAGCAGTTTACCGAGGAAAAGAATAATCTGCAATTGTTGGTACTTTTTTTTTTTCTTTAATAACTTCAAATATGGGTAAATTTAACCTAATCGCCTCTAAAATAATGGGAGATTTCAAATCCGTCAAAAAAGATTTCTGTGACACGGAGAATTATAATTGCGTTGAGGAGAAAACGATTTCTGTGATACCCCTGTATAATTTTTTTATATTTATAGTAGTATGCTAAAAGGTGGACCAATTTTAAACTACCTGCTGTCAACTTTAGCGCCATAAACTCTTAACAATGGTTTAGTTTTAACCATCCGCTGAACGAATACGGATCGCTTCTCTTTGGAGCAATGCATTGAAATGCTTGATAACTTATTTTGAATGTGGGCCAAAACATTGCGAAAATTGCGTACAATATGGGATGCGTGGAACTGGGATGCTGGTTGATGCCAGACGTGTGTCGCATACTCATCCGGTGCATTTGTCGCTGTGGCCGAAAATGTTCGCCAAAACCCAAGAACATTGACTAGGCGCAAACAAATCGAATTTCACAAATTAGTATGAGGTGGATTTTACACAAAGACCTCGATATGTTTACGTACAAAGTCCAACACGTTCAGGAATTGAAACCGAATGACGTTCCACTATGTTTACGCTTGGCTGAATGGGCTTTGAATGAATTCAACGATGAACTTTTCTCGCCAGCTATTACGTAAATAAACAAAATTGCAGAATTTAGGGAACGTAAAATCCACACGTCGCACTACAAAAGCCAATGCATCCAGCTCGAGTCACTATGTGGTGGGAATTTTTGAGTGGTGGCGTGATTGGACCTTTGACCGTTACTGTCAGTGGTAAACCCTATCGAAGCATGATAACAGACTTTTTGTGGCAGGAATTGGAAGATATTGATCTCGATGAGCTATGGTATCAACAAGTTGACGCAACTTGCCATACCACCGCGCGTAGCATACACCTTTTGCAACGATGGCTCACGCTTTAGATACCCGGGGAGGCCTGGGGTCCTGCCTAGCCTTTCCAAACACAATTTTTATATACTGATTGGTTGACCTAATGTCAAAGACGACTTTTAAAATATGTGCACGTCACTTTTTCGGATGTTCCTTTGAGGTTCTTTAAATTGCTTTTTTCCATGAATGACTCCATTGGTCCATTGATTGTAATGTATAATTTTTAAGTTTATCGCATTCAGACAGACAGGCAGACAAAGGCAGTGGGGGACTTTGTTTTATAATATTTATTGATTAGGTGCTCTAAAATTTGAAAAGGAGTATAAAATGATTCCCTAATCAACCAAACATATTTTTTTAGGAATTTTCTGATTGGTTTTAGAGGTTTGCATAGACAGATGACTATATGTACAAAAGACATTTACTTTCCACACCTTTAGTAGATATTAAATAAAGCTACTTATACAAAATGCACAAAAAAAAAACAATGTAAATAAAAATGAAAAACCAATAATAAATTCTCAAATAAGCGAGAGGAACTTTTTTAAGAATCTTAAAATTATATTTAATCTCATATAACTTAAAAAAAGATGGAACAGCAATATTGTATAAACCTTTCGTATTTCCTAGATTATAAACTCAAAAGTAAATTCATACATCTTTTTTGTCTCTTATCTTCTAGAAAGTTATTTTATATTTTAAACTTCCTTAATAAACTTTTAGATTTTTTTATATATAGAAATCAAAATCGAAACTAAAATAAATTATAGTATTTGGTAGCTCTAATATATCTAGAATATCCTAAAAAATAAACCTAAAAGGTCAAATGTAGATTAATTTTGTGATAAATAATAAAAATAAAAAAGATAAAAAGATAATCTTAATTTAACCTTTAGCTTCATTTTCTAGTGCATAATAAGAACGATGCTAAATGACGATATTTCTTTTATATTTGATCAACAAACTCTTCAAATATTCAAACGACCGTGTAAAAATTTAAGATACAACATTATGTTTTAGACATTGTGATTAGTTAAGATGTACCTGTAATAGATGTGCAAAAATATCTTATGTGATAATTAAAGTTCTCTGATTAATTGGAAAAAGTAATCCCCATGTAAATTAAATTGTACTTATATTGTATTTATGCTTAAATTTCATTATAAAACAATGTCAACGTTTTAAGTTGAATAATAAAAACTTGACAAAACGCTATAAAATGACAATTTCTTAGACATAATACAAATAAATTGAATTGCTATCATTTAAACCTATGAGTTCTTATGAGTTTTTTAATGGGTTTTTGCTTGGAAAACGTGTGCAGTGCAATTTTTAAGATATTTAAATAAATTTATTAGATTCAATTCAATTTGAATCAGACAAATAATTGTCAATATAAGTATTCTAAATCTGCCATATAAATTACTTTATAACTTCAACATAAATAAGTTCCTTAGCTGGTTTGGGATGTGAAAGCTATGTAAACTTCCGAACTACATTATTTTTACTTAGGATATGTGTCTCACTTTAAATTGTATGTCATACGTCAGATACAATATTTGCTCACATGACCTTCATTTGATCTATTCATCTACTATTGCAATAGTACATAGCTCCAGTAATTCCAGTAGCTCTAGTCGTTCATCATTAGCTTCATCATCATCGTTTGTGTTCGTCAATAATTGCCTCATTTGGTTTTATCAATTGTTACGTGCTTCGGCATAAAAAAAAAAAAAAATGTGATCTATTTAAGTTTATTCTCAACGTTTCCTCCTATCAACGAAAGAAACTCTCTACCTACAATTACAATATACACGACTTTACTATATTTTTATACTCTTCACGCATTGAATAGTATTACAGGTTTGTTATGAAGTTTGTAACACACAGAAAGAAACATCGGAGACCCCATAAAGCATATATATTCTTGATCAGCGCAATGAGACTAGTTGATGTAGTGAACTCCGTCTGTCTGTATGTATGCAAACTAGTCATTCAGTTTTTCAACTAGAAACTAGCTTTTAACTGAAACAGCATGCAGCTTTCTTTTCACCATACGTAGTACATTTTTCGGAATCATCCGAATCGGACCACTGGGGAGGTACTGGGGAGTACCTACAAACCTGGATTCAAATTAAAGTTCTTATTAGAATTTGTTTTTTTTTTGTTTTTTTTACTATCGACTTGAAATTTGGACACTATAAGTGTCTGACCCATATCCACCAACCATATCAAGACCCTCAGACCACCAGCAGGGGCCTGAAGAGTATTACAACTTCGGCATAGCCAAAGTTAGTCTTATTTTACTAGTTTATAGTATGAAGTATGTAAGTAAGTAAATAAGTCAGTAAGTTGTACGTAAGTGAGTTGTAGTTGTATACCTTTGAGCTCATTTTTCTTCCATGGCATACAATAACAACAACAATTTGGTTAAAATCATCTTATGTAATGTAATTGAACTAAACTCACTTGAAATGTGCTTTTTTTCCATGCGAGTCAAAGTCATGATTTCAGATAGAGACGCTTTAATGACAAACGCTTCAATACATACAGACATGCAGACAGAAATACAGACAGACAGAATGACTGACTGAAAAACATAAGTTGCTAGGTAAAATTCATGTAAACTAAAACTTAAAGAATCTGAATCATAAAAAAAATAATCACAGTCAAATGTTTTTCATTTTGTCTGCTGCTTGCTTTCTAATGCGCAAAACTCATCAAATTATGTGACAATGACAATGAGTCACAATTATTTACATATCTCATAATAATGAATCTTTGTATCTTGAACTTAAGCTTTATGTTGTTGCATGTAATGCAACAGTTCTTAAATGTATGTAGTCTCTCTCTTCACAAAGGTACAATTCAAAATTTTCATGTTTCTAACTTTCAGTTAAATAGTTTTTTTTTTTTTTCTGAAAAATTTAAAAATCTATTCCCAAATTTTCTTCCCCTTTCCGGTACTTTTATTTAGTACATAGAACAGTTGACTATCACAGCGATTAACAAACAACAATCTGTTGAAAGTAAGCATCAAAGAAGCATCAGCAATAAAAGTCATATTGACTGGGATTGGATGCCTTGAGGTGCCAGGAGTCTTTTGTTATTAGTTTAAAGATCAGTAATACAATATGCATTGTTCATCATTACAGGATGCTAATGAACAAAGTAAAGCCGGAAATTGGGAAACAAAAGTTGCCCAGCTAAACCAAGAACCATTAAAAAAATTGATTTGGACACTCACTTACTCACAAAACACTCACTCAAAGAAAAAAAATTAAGCAACAACAAGGAGGTTAAAGAAAAAAATAATTGTAATTCATCACTGGAACAATTACATACCACATATGTATTTCAATAATATTGGTGCATTTTACATACAAAAGTAGTAAAAGTCTCATCTACTATAAATTTATTTACTCCATTTTGTGTAAATGAAGAAGTCTATGGTAGTTGAAGAAGTCTAGTCTCTTTCTTCCATTCTGAATGTTTTTAATTTTATTTTATTTTTTTTTTTTATATTTGAAAAGAAATATTGAGATGAGATCCTTGAGCCTGAATATACTTAAGTTGCTTTCAAATCAATAGATGATATAATGACTGAGATTGATTGAGATTCGCCGAAAAATTTTTGGTCTAAAAATGTTTGGGGACAGAGAAATTCCTGATTATTGGACACATGAATATTGTATTGGGAACCACTGGTGGCGATCAGTCAAAACTTCCTTATTATCTATAGATTCTTATTAGGTTGGTACAAAAATAATGGCCGTTTCCATATTGTTTATTTTTATGCATGAATTTCGGAATAAATTTTTTAATGAATGTGGTCATGCTATATGTCGTTTTAAAGCGCGTTTTTCGCTCTATCTTTTAGACTAATTATCTTTTTATTATCGTCATACGTTTCTGATTTCCGACCACTTTTTGTGATGCTATCAAAACAAGAAATTATTTTGCATTATTCTGCTTCACGAGTTCAAACTTGGCCACAATGCTGCGGAGACGACACGAAATATCAATAAAGCATGGGGCGAGGATATTGCTTCCGAACGTACCACATGTAGATGGTTTGAAAAATTTCGCGCAGGTGATACCAGCATTGAAGATAAAGAGGGTCGCGGCCGCCCATCTGAGGTTGACAATGACGAATTGAAAGACTAAATCGAAGCCGATCCTCGTAAAACCACACGAGAAGTCGCACAAGAACTCAACGTCGATCACTCAACAGTCGTACGCAATCTGAAGCAAAAAGGGAAGTAAAAAAAAACTCGATAAATGGGTGCCGCATGAATTGAACGAAAATCAAAAAATTCGTCGTTTCTCGACCGAATCGTAACGTGCGATGAAAAATGGATCTTCTACGACAACCGGCGACGTTCCGCGCAGTGGTTGGACAGCGACGAGGCTCCACAACACTTCCCGAAGCCGAAACTGCACTAAAAGAAGATTATGGTTACTGTTTGGTGGTCAGCAGCTGGTCTTATCCATCACAGCTTTCTGAATCCAGGCGAAACGATCACGGCAGAGAAGTACTGCCAACAAATCGACGAAATGCACCAGAAGCTTCGACGTATGTGCCCGAGATTGGTCGATATGAAGGGACCAATCCTGCTCCATGACAACGCTCGACCGCACGTCGCACAACTGACCTTGCAGAAGTTGAACGAATTGGGTTACGAGACTCTACCTCATCCGCCATATTCACCGGACCGCTCACCCACTGACTACCATTTTTTCAAACACCTCGACAATTTCCTGCGCGAGAAATGCTTCAAAAATCAAGACGACGCCAAAAACGCCTTCAACGCTTTCATCGCCTCCAGAACTCCGGACTTTTATGTTACCGACATAAATAAACTTGTTTCTCGTTGACAAAAATGTATTGATTGTAATGGTTTTTATTTCGATTAATAAAGTTTATTCTGAGCTGAGTGACGTTCATTTAAAGTAGCTGTTTAAAAACGGCCATTATTTTTGTACCAACCTAATACTTGTTACCATGTGAAGTGTCATTGCCTACAGCTTTCATAACTCGAATCATCAAAATGTAGAAAAACCAATTTCGACTTATGCAAACTTCGAGTTATGGAATCAAAATTTTATAGAATTTACGCTCTGAACGCTACGATTTGGTTCAAGTTATATAATATTCGAATTATAGAAGTTCGCGTTATGGAAGTTTGGCTGTGTATATCATATAATATAATAAATTTTAAAATATTAAAGAAAATATATATTAAAGTGATTTGTCTCCAATCAAAAAAAAAAAAAAAAATTTATTGGATTGAATTATGCTGAATTACCATCCTAAAGACCATGAGAGCGATGCTGATGTTAGCCTAGGCTATCTACCATAAATAAGGCTTTATAATAGGCTAAATGACTTCTTTGTGAACTCACTCCTGCGGAGAGCAGCTTCTCTCTTCTATACCATTCCATCTCATCCCATTCTTTCTTTTCTTTTATTAAAAGTTATGAGTTTTAATGCTCAATACTTTTCTCCATATTTTCAGCAAATATTCCACTGACGAGATGTGCATTGACCCAAGCAAAACGATGTTGGCTACTTACGCCGACGATGTAGGTATCATTTACAGCTACCAATGCGAGAACGAAGCTGCAATTGGGATCCAAGTATTTCTCCTCTAATGTTAAAGACATGGGCGAACCGATGAAACGTCACAATAAATAGCAACAAATGAGCAAAAGTGTGCTTTAATCTGAGGAGGACTATACCATCGGCAGTACATCTCTGCGGGGACACCACCGTACAATCAAATAAGGTGAAAAATCTCGGTCTCTTCGTGGATCAAAGGCTTGCTTTCGGTCAACACATCACGTCGGTTTTACTAAGCTAATGAAACAACATAAACAGACTTCACTGGTTGCTCAACGGGAGAAACTCACTCTCTCTCGGGTATAAACACACAGTGTATGCCCTGTATGGAGATACGACATCCATATATGGGGTGTTGCTGCTAAATCCCAACGGAAGAGAGTGCGAATCTTACAGAATAAAACATTGGAAATAATAACAGGATGCCCATGGTATGTTAGGAACTCAACCTTCCATAGGGACATGAACTTGGCGGTAGTTGAGGATCAGATTGCCTTTCACACAAGCCGATATAATGATCGTTTGTTGGCTCACAAGAACCGTTTAGTCAGACCACTGTCACGCTACATTTTGGCTCCTTGCAACAAGCAAACAACGCCTCAAGCGCTTGAGGTGGCTGCCCGTCTTCGCCAGGCCGTAATCATTTACTTTTATATAGTCTGTTAATTATTGTTTTTCACTATATAAAAAACCAGGCAATATATTATTCACATAGAAACAAAGTGCATTATAAGGCATTATTTACCCTGTTTGATGCTTAATAAATAAATTAAAAACAAAAAATTAAAAAAATTAAAATAAAATTAAATTAAATTTTAAAAAAAATGTATACATTTTAAAAGAAATATGTAAGTATTCACAACAATTTCTTAAAAATTTTGTATTTTTAATATACATATGACACAAAATAGTATTATATGATACTCGTATAACTGATGACACATAAGAAGTTCTATTAAATAAGTATGTATCTATTAAAATCGATTCATAAGTCGCACATACTCATTGAATATACAATTTAAACCTCACAAAAGATATAGAAAGTCAATATACATATAGTACAATCAATACACATTCATTATACATATATGTACAAACATATGTATATAAATATTATAGATATACAGATAGAAGAGATACGAGTACCACCTATCTATGACAATGACAAAGGCTTTTCCAAGACTTATTCACTAAAACGACCTTTGCACAAAATGACACATGAACACATTTAGAAAAACTTACTTGTATTTGTATTTGTATTTGTATTTGTATTTGTATTTATATTTAAGTGAATGTATGAGTATTTAATGACTTCTCTTATTCTCTGAATGTATTGATTTTATTTTTTATTTTTTTTTTTTTTTTTTTTGATTTTTGAAAAAGCCGCCAAAAGAGGGCAATAATAACAAAAAAAAAAAAAAAAAAAATCCCAACTGATCTTTATTGCCGATGGCGACAAGTAAATGTGGAGCAGCAAAACGCATTATAAAGTTATCTATCTTTTTTTGTAGTAAATTCTATGGAAACTTAAGTATTCAAAGAGGAGGAGGTAGGCAACAGCAACAGCAACAGTAAGGTCTTAGTCTACTTATATGGGTGATGATGATGATGATGATGGCAATAGTTATATATAGTAGTGTTAGAAGTGATACTAATATTGTATATATAAATAAGTTATTGGCAAACGACAATGATAGCGACGACAATGACAACGACAACGACGACGACGGCGACAAACGTCTTCTTTAAGTAATTCCCCTTGAAAACGTGGATCCATAATACGTTATTTTGTACTACTATTATACATTGCCCATTTCAAATTCAATTCTCAGAGCTAACATACAGTTCATTTATACATACGAATATGTATATATAGTACTTACTTACTTACTTACTTACTTTTGCCATTCTATTCGATTCTGTCAAAGCTGCAGTCTCAAGTGATAAGATACTTTGAATGATGATGTGTGTTATTCTATTCTATTCTATTCTAATCTGTTCAGTTAAGTTTTTCAGTTAATTTTATTACAATTCTGTTTTCAGAAGTGTATCCGATATTATATACTTGCCTTTTTTGTTTTTTTGCCTCTCTGTCTCTCTCACTCTCTCTCTATATATATACGAGTATATACACACTTGGACAAAATAATAGGTGTAATAATTTCAAACAAAGCTTGGCTTTCTTATACATATGTATAGTATTTCATAAGAACCACGAGTACATCAAATTTCGAGTGGACAGAATAATTGTTGTACCGAACAAACTTATCAATTAACATTGAAATTCCATTATTTATGATCCCGTTGTGCATTAAATTAGTTAGAACACATTTAATACCTTGAATATCCCCCATTATTCTTGATTACACTTTTGATTTTTCTGGGCATAGATGATATCATTTTCCGACAAATTTTGACAGGAATATTGTACCCTTGTACATTTTGAATATTTTCCCATAACTGCGTTTTATTTTGGGAAACTGTCTTTCATGTTTAAATTAACTCTAAATGATTTTAATAAAAATTGAGGACTAGGGATTGATTTAGCCACTCACATTATGCTCTTGGAGCCATGCTTTTACTAATTGCAATGAATGCTTTCGATCATCTAGCTTTCTCCGTTTCTAATAAATCCTTGTACTTGAATCTATCCGTTGTTCCATTAATTTGATCTATTAGACATACTTGCCATGTCTTGCCACAAAAAACAGCCCTGTATTATTCGAGTAATTCTTTGCATCATTACCAAACAAATTAATTTTTGATTCGTCACTCGAGAGGATATTGTGTCATTGTTTTTTTATAACTGGAGATCCACGCTAAATTATGTATATGAACCAAAGCAAAGTTTAAAAAAGAGGAACTTTGCAGGCTATTCTATCGGATAGATTGGCGTAATATTTACTAAGAAGAAATTTTATTGCGGTGTTGCAATTGTAGAAGATGTAGTATAATTTTTATACTCTTCAGTGAATAGTATTATAAATTTATCTTGAAGTTTGTAACACATAGAAGGAGACATCGGAGACTCCATAAAGTATATAGTATATTATTCATCAGCGTCACGAGACAAGTTGATTTAGCCATGTCCGTCTGTCCGTCCTTCTGTCTGTGTGTATGTATCAAAACAAGTTCACCACCAGCTAGAGCTAGAGAGCTGAAATTGTACATGAAGCTTTCTCTTACGCAATAAATTTGTTAGAATCAACCAAATCGGACTACTAGGGGGGTATCTCCCCATACAAACACAGAACCAAATTCATGGTCTAATTAGCAAAACTTTTTTGTTTTTTGTATTATTGACTTGAAATTCAGACACTATAAGTATTTGATCTATATCTATATGACCCTCGACCCATTAGGAAGTGCACCTCCCATACAAACCCAAATTCAAATGCATCTTCTTATTTGAAAAACTTTTTTGTTTTTTGTACTATGGAACTGAAATGTGGACACTATAAGTATCTGACGCATAACCACCAACTATGTCAATTTCAAGACCCTCGAACCACTAGGATGGCTACCTCCCATACAAAACATGAATTTAAAACAATAATCAAAATAAATATATAAAAGGTGCGTGAAGAGTATTACAACTTCGGCATAACCAAAGTTAATGTTTTTTTTTACTATTCTATTTTTTTTTTTTAATTAAACAAATTTTGGGCTTTACACCTATTATTTTTTCCAGGTGTGTATATTCATAACTATTGACATATGTACTATATATATTTGTCTGTAGTAGCATTTTTTGTTGTTTTTATTTATGTGTCGCTCTCAATAATCATGGGGATTTGTTATTTGGCGACATTAGATAATATCTAGTACTGTTAGCAAATATCAGCAGAAGAGGGTATGTATTGTATTTATTATATCATTTGATATGGCGACTATAGATATTATTGTAAATAGATACGAAAAAATTGTGTGAAAAAATCAAAATTTTTCATGACTTTGATTATATATAGTATTTTTATATAAAATATAAATAGTAACTGTATATCCATCTATTATCAGAGATCTTACTATATAAACTGAATACATAACCTCTCAGTTTTGAGAATATGAAATGAAATTTTATACATACTTGCACCCAAGATCCCATACAGACGGACAAATATACATGGGAAGTGTAAAAGATTAAATACATCTCAAAAACTGAGGATGGGTTTTACTAAGTCGCATTAATAACATAAAAATAAATGATCAGCATCGCAAAACGCTCTAATTTAGCTATGTTCCTTTGTCCTTCTGGTCATTCATTTAATTTGTTGAAAACTTTTCGCATTTGATATTATGTAATCTAATACATACATATAATAAAATCGAAAAACTTAATCTGTATTTTTGTTTGTTTGTAAGCGCATCACGTAAAAACCACTCATTGGATTCAAAATCAATTAACTGAAAGATAAGAAGCTTTACTGTAAATAACACATAGCATTTATTTCATCAAAATTGAAATACAGAATTTAAAGATATTAGTTTTTAATTGTAAATATATTTTTGTAAAAATTGTGCTAATAAATTTTCTTACAAACATTCTGTGCCCCAGTTCAGAGTCTGTCGTTTGTTTATTTCTCCGGACGAAGTCGTGGCCACAATAATCTCTTCTTAATTAACCATTTGCAAAACGGGTTAATGCATATAGAGGCATCTAAGTAGTGCAAGTATTGGTAACCCTTACAGAAATAGTTTCTATTGTTAGTTTTTTTTTTTTTTTTTTCGTAAATATTTCATCATTATGGTTCCTCAATTTGCAATGACTAGTTTCCAGAGGGTGACATCCATTAAGTCCGAGAAATATTATTGTATCTAACTGGGCTTAATGAAATAATTGAAAATGTCTTTATGGATATTATGACATAGAGTATAGATAATAAAGTTGTGATGATGATGATGAAATTTTAACAATTTAGATAAACCTGTCGTTATGGAAACAAAACTTATCTTATTAAATGGAAAAAAATAAATCAAAAACATCTTTGAGTGTCTCAAAAGAAAATACCTAAGCATTGAGTATTTTAACTTTTTATGTATTTGTACGAGTATATATTGTATTATAATACATATCAATGATCTTATAAGTGTCAAAAGATGGCGTCTATATACATAAATACATACTCGTACATATGGTGGACATGGTACATCAAAATCAGAAACATTTATTTATATCTACATACTACATAGGTAGAGATTTCAAAATAAAAATCGTTTAACACAAATTCCCCCTCATTTGCTCTTTTCTATCTGTTCTCACTCACTAACTCCCTCCCTCCCTCCCTCCCTCCATCCCTCCCTCTCGCCATCTCTAAAAATATCTATCATTACGTTTAATAATCAAAGTAGTCGAAGGTAAAAGCACAAATAACGAGAAGAAGACTATGACAAAAAAACTGAATTCTTTAAGATAAGCACTTTGACTTTGAAGTGGTCATTGTTTTTTTTTACCTCAATACATACATCGATGCCCCCCAACTTTTCATATTATACCATACTACTTACTCTATACTAAGCAGCACCTACACCCTTTCAATGAAATTAATTTGAGATATTTTTATTTTGTAGATTTCTTATTCTCAATAATTGATTTATTTTATGTTTTTCTAACTTCAAATGCTTTAAGAAAAATCATTTAAACATACTTTACTATATAGTACATATATTAGTAGATAAGAGATACAATATATAGAGCACACATACATATTCAGAACGTGAGTTTGAGGGGACCTGGGCTACTTCTACTTGGGGGCCTACTTAATTAATCAATAATAAAATTTTGTCAATAGTTTTGTAGTCAATAAGATTTTAACTGAATACATTCATTCACTTAATATTCATCTGAATAATAATCGTAAGTACACTTTCCAGATCAATATGTTCCATATTTTTGTCTTGCAATTCCATTAAAAATTTCCATTTATTTCTCTAAGTACTACTAGACTATAGACGTGGTTGTCTTCTTCTCTTTAAATTCATAATCAACTTATCCAATGCAAATTTTTCTGCACCACATACGGAGACTTTACAAGTAGATTTATCTAAGACTTTATCTGAAATTTTTGAAGTAATACATCCCTTGTTTATGTCACTGTGTCACTGTATTCTGTTCCCATACTACTTAGTGCATACTTCACTTTTTAACTTTCTCTTTGTATTTCTTTATATCCATGGGGCCCCTAGGCTGCTGCCCAAAAATCTGATCCGCTCCTGTACATATGTATGTATACACGCATATGTCTGTATACGAAAGTAAGTATGGATGTATGTATACTTATTTACTTATGTATATTTATGACTTACTCATTTCCGTTAGTAAAGAGATTGCGAAACTTATTTAGTATTTTAACTGGGATCTAATCTTATAAACATACCAAAGTTTTATAAGCACCTTACTAATATATATATATATATATATATATATGTACATGTTATTTATTAGAAGGTCAATAATTCAATCATCTATCTACTACTTATATGTTTACTACAATTCATCGATTCTCCACATTACTAATTGAGGACATAGAATGCAAATCAATTATTATATTTTCTCTAATCGGTTTACCATAAGAAATGTTGATGCAACAAGGTCACAAAAAAGCCAAAGGATGTAGAATATTATAATCAGAATCAACATACCCAACTTGCATGGAACTGATAATGATACAATAATGTTTTCAAGTTGACATACATACATATGTAGATAGGGGTTTTTGTTATTCATGCCTTCTATATGAACATAAACTGAACTGAAAGTGAACTGTACGAAATAATATGTAATGGCAATTTTTAATTTGATGTACGTACTATGTATTTCTAAGAAAATTATAAAAAATCTAAAAACATAGTAAATAAATATGTTCTTGAAGATATGTTCTTGAAGATGAACATTTTTTAGATCCGCCCTTTTTCGCACCAAATGTTTTCCTTGAGCTCGTTATCAGGCAGATATTCTTTGCCGATATTATTATACAAAATTCCTTTGTTTCCTTCTAGGCACTGATGGATTATTTAAGATTTAATAAAATATACTAATATTAAACTAAGTAGTGTGGCAGTTTCCATACATGAACTCCTATTGAGCAAATAGAATCAATTATGATAGTATTAGGTCGACTTAGATAGACCAACGGTTTAAAGGGGGTGAATATTTTCCAGTCATAGCAGAAATTTTATCTCTATTATAGAAGATAGAATCTTTAAAGATCTCTGCTGATCGTCATTGTATTCGTATATGCACAGTTTAAGACTTTTGTTTTTACCATAAATGAACCTAATTCTGAAGGTCTAATAAGACTACTGTGGCAATGTTTTTCCATTTTTTTGTGTTGTCTAATACAAATTTTAATAATTTACTTTTTTTAAATTAAAAATACTTTTAAATGCTTTTTCATCTAAATTTTTTTTTGTATTTTTTAAATTTGCGTATTTTGTGTTGTGTGTTTAGTTTCTTAGTGAACTCGCGAAGCTAATTTAGTATATAGTAATACTTTCATCAATTTTGTACTAAAATTTTGGGTAATTTGTTTAAAATTGACATTCAAAATGTGACTGCTTTATGATTCATTCTTCTCTTCTTCCCCTTCACCCTCTTCTCCCTCATCAACCTCATCAACCTCTTGTATCTTTTCCTCTTTTTCTGGTTGTGATTCCATTTTCTGTTGTAAAAATCTTTCATACAATGGGGAATTGCGGCCTTGGAAGCGATGAATCCAAGAGAAATCCTGAAATGATTTGAATTGTATTTTTAATTTGTACATAAATTGTGTGTCGAGTTTCTTAGTGAAATCCCGGAGTTACTAAATAGCATTGGTCTCCAAATCTGGCATGCCAGTGTCATCAATCCGGCCAACGACAGCTAATGACTTATTATTGGTGTGATAAGTTGGATAAAAAAACACACTGGCAGTAAAATTAAAACGGTGTTGGCCCTTGGAACTCACGGAAGTAATCAGTATGACCCCAAGGCTGAAAAGTTTGGAGACCAATGATATATAGTAACACTTTCTGTCACTTTTTACAGCAGAATTTGTATATTTTGTTTCAAGTCAAAGAGTGCAGCATTAAGATTACTTTGACTTTCGTTTTTTTTTTACCATTTTCTGTCCCTTTCGTTCGTTTTTATCAAACATTTTTTCTACAACTTTTGCTGTTTCGATGAGCTCCTCCATGGGTTCCATCTTCATGGGATCTTCGTCTTCTACCATTTCATTCTCTTCAATTCCCTTCTTTTCCATTTCCTTCTCTTCGTTTCCCTCGTCTTCCATTACCATCCCTACCTTTACCGGCATATATTTGTGATATCGCTCCATGTAAGTTACCTAATTTTTATAGAATATAATTAGACAATTTTTAGTCCTTTGTCTTTAAATCATTGAGTAGATTACTTTAACTTTCGTTTTTTTTTACCATTTTCTGTCCCTTTCGTTCGTTTTTATCAAACATTTTTTCTACAACTTTTGCTGTTTCGATGAGCTCCTCCATGGGTTCCATCTTCATGGGATCTTCGTCTTCTACCATTTCCATCTCTTCCACTCCCTTCTCATCAATTTCCTTCTCTACCATTTCCTTCTCTTCGTTTCCCTCGTCATCCATTACCATCCCTACCTTTACCGGCATATATTTGTGATATCGCTCCATGTAAGTTACCTAATTTTTATAGAGCATAATTAGACAATTTTTAGTCCTTTGTCTTCAAATCATTGAGTAGCTTACCAAACGTTTAAAAGTCTTAGCATAGCGTGGATTGAATAAAATACT
This sequence comes from Amiota mariae, assembly GCA_035041805.1. NCBI lineage: Eukaryota > Metazoa > Arthropoda > Insecta > Diptera > Drosophilidae > Amiota > Amiota mariae. The sequence goes on along the minus strand of JAWNKV010000218.1, from coordinate 69,841 downwards.
TCCAGAAGGCGTTTGTAGTTTGAAATGGTTAATCGGTGGCCTCGAAGTAGTCGTAGATAACGAGTCACGCATTCGAGAATAACGTTTTAGTTCCAAACAATGTCCACAAAGCTTATGAAACAAATCATGAAATGTTTTCAAAGTCACTCCAGAATGGATAACGACGTTTTTGTTTTAACAATTTTTTACTTACCATTATTTTTATGGTCCTTTAAAATACTTAATTCAAAATTTTCACAGTAAAAAAATATATTAAAAATGTTATTTGTTGTTTACCCAAAGATGTCTAAACTTAGACTGAATTTTGTTGAGATATTTGTAAAGTTCATGAAAAATGATTTGACAATTAAATATTGGATTACTTAGATTACTAGATGTCTAACCTTAAACTTTAAAAATTATTTTTACAATGCTTATTGCTTTCATTTTTTGGAACCTTCAATTAAATGGGCTGATCTTGGCCTACCTATGTATCTGAATACAAATGTTAGAAAGTTTATCACAACTTTGATTAAGTTTGTATATGTAAACGACTTTTTTTGTCTGTTTGTTTGTTTGTGCGCGCATCACATAAACACAACTCATTGGGTTCAAAATCGAATTAATGAAAGATAAGAAGCTTGATTGTGAGTAACATATAGCATATATTTCATCAAAATTGACTTACATAATCGGTCAAAATTGGTGGATGAAATTTTGCATCTGTCGTGGGTGAAATCTTGCAAGCTAAATTAGGAACACTTCTTGATATTTGATTGAACTGAAATTTTGGGTATTCCTTTAATTCTGCTCACAATACAATATGCAATTTTTTTTGTGGGAAAATCCACCGGAAAATTTAGAATTAGTGAATCAAATTTTATCCAGAAAAACTTTTCTAAGGAAATTTTAGACTCAATTAATTGCTGGTTTCTTAAAATCTATTGAAATCTAAACTTTCAAGCAATAGCTCATGGACTTTTCTAGTCTTACCGTCTCAATCTATATTACCCTCTTTACCTTATCGTAGTAAGAGGACTCAGCAGGTGTTTGAACTCTGAGAGCCTAAGCTCTGTGGTAGCCTAAGCTATCGTTTTGAATCTCCCACGCTGGTAAGGTGAAAGGAAAACAATGAATCTTAGAACAGTCCAATTCAGGCATTACAATGGGGCATAGGACTTTTGCCCTATTCTAACCGATATTTTTTTTTTTGTGATAATATATTAATTTCAATACAATCTAGGGAAATCGAAAGGAAAACTAATATTCCTTGGCAAATCGACTAAGTATTAAGGCATCATCTAAGCCTATTCAAGAATTTATCCATTGTTATTGGCATCATCCTTATTAGAATAACAATGGTAGTGGAGGTCACTTAGGCAAGTAATGTAATGATCGTTTAATGATGGGAGATGTGTGTAGAACATACAAATTATTTTTAAATATATCCAAGTGTCTTTGTATAATAAATAAATGGTCGAATGCCATGGAAACGTGATTTTCGTTGACTGCCTCGAAATATTTGAACACCGCATACTACATAACAAACAAGGATCAAGCTGATCACAATTATAACAGAGAATTAGTGTAGAGACAAGGCAAAATGTCCAGCTTCTGTATATTCTTCCAATTCAGGTTCAAGTTGTGCTTCCAATTCTTATCTTTATTGAAAATGTATATTTATCTTGATGATAAAATTTTATTCGATTCAAAGGGTTAAGATAAAGTCAAAGACTTATATGAAAACTGATATATACATACATTCATAGTAGATACTATATACATGCACATGTGTAGATGCATAGATACAAATATACACGCATTTCATCATATTAAATATTGGCAAATATTCTTATCAATGAAAACTCTCTACCTCTCTCTTCTCCTATTTCTATTTATTTATTTATGCTCTCTTAAACCCCTTCTCTTTCTCTTCCCTTGTATCTGTTACTCGTTAATGTAAAAATATATAAAAAAAAAATTAAGTAAAAGATACAATAATCGATAATGCTTAACATAGCAAAACACACAAATCGAAAGAGAAAAGAGAAATTCATGTCAAAAAGAAAAGAAAATAAAATGAAACATAACAAAACAAACCTAAACAAAACAAAAAACACATTGAGATACAAGATACTAGATACGAGTATTTGTATCTCTGTGTATCTGACTATCTGTGTATCTGCACTGAGTCAACCAAATAAAATGTTACGAAAGGGAGCTGAACTAAGCTTATTTGCTTAAGTGTATGTAACGCATTTCAAATTGAAAACTCAATGACAGAGAAAGATAGTTGTGGAAAAGATACATTAGTCAGACAGACAGACAGACAGACAGACCGACAGACAGTCAGTTAAACAGTCAGATAGATAGATAGATAGATAGACAGACAGACAGACAGCCAAGCCTAATGTACGATGACGATGATCGACAAACAGACAATATCGACTCTGTGACATGTACGCAGCAAACTCATTGTAAGATAAAAAAACATCAAAACATCAAATGTATCTTTCTATGTACAAAGGTTCATTTCAGTTCGGTTCACAGTGGATTTAGTGATAAATACAATGAAAAGATACACGTGCAAATTCAGTGCAAAAAAAAAAAAAAAAATACTAGAAGAAAATAGTACTTGAGAAATAAGTTGTTCATAGTATTTACACTGATGAGAAATTCCAATAGATGATACAACATTTCTTTAATTTTATTGGGCCTAGATATCAATCTTAATCGGAAGATGTGATACTAGACTGGGGTTTCCCGCAAATGATAATTGAAGGAGTTGTGATGATGAAGTCATGAAGTCTCTGAGCTTAGTTCATTTCATTTTTTCAATGAATTTTGACGATCTAAAAAGCGTAGACGCCATCAAGTTCCTTAAATTTTCGGAAATCCAGGGAATATAACAACACATTGTGTTTGTAGAATCACAAAGAGTCTTTAATTACCTTAGTTAGCTGTTCTTAGAACCAACCCAATCTAATCTATCCTAAGCTAGTTAGTAATCTATTCATATAATTAAATTAAAGATTTTATCTGTCTGTTTGTTTGTTTGTTTGTACGCACATCACATAAAATTCATCTATTGGATTCAAAATCGAATTTATGAAAAATAAGATGCTTTATTGTAAGTAACATATAGCAGTTATTTTATCAAAATCGAGATACAGAATTAAAAGATATTCATATTTAATCAATCAATCTTTATAAATAAAAATTTGAATGTTTGTTTATTCATGACCTGTGAACTCGAAAAGAAAGAACATTACCGATTGATTTGAACCTTTTGCACAACATTGCTTTTGACTATGGTCTTGGTTTTGAATATGTACTTATTTTTTGTAGGAAGAGTCAGAATTGGTGGATCAAATTTTGCATATATTTAAAAATTAATCAAGTCATCTTTGTCAAACATCTATAATTTTGTCAATATTATATCAGACAGAGAACACAAATTCGTGAGCGATTTTTCTAGTCTGGCCTTAGGGTCCACAGCAACGCACGGGGGCACAGCTAGTTTTCAATATGATATATCCTTTATCTTAGAAGTTATCAAAGCTAGAAAAACATCATCATTGGTGGACCATGCATATCAAATTTTCATATGTTAGATCTACATATAAGACATTTGTAATTGAATTTTATTAAAAATATTAATAAAATACGAGGGTCATTTAATAAGTAACGGGAGAAATCGATGGAGCTCAGAAATGGATTGTTCAATCAATAAATCAATAGTTTCAGTGCATCAAGTAGGCATCCTTGTACTTTGTTTCTCATCAGTTGCTTGAGAGTATTTGGTAAGCATAACCTCAAATGTATTCAGTTTTCAATGGCGAGTCACCTCGAGCATTGCATCGCGGAAGAACAACACGCAGTAAATAGATTTTGAGTTGCAGAGGATATCAAAGGTAGTGAAATCCACGAAAGAATCTTGAAAGTATTTAAACCTTTTGAAATTTTATAAATGGATAGAATAGTTTCAAGGCGCGGCCATGTAAGTTTCTGTGACAACAAAGTGGACGACTGGTTGAAGTTGCAACTTCCTTCCTCGAATCTGGTATGTGTATTTGTGTTAAACTATTAAATGAAAAAGTTCACCATAGTATTGAAACTGTTCAAAACATTATTCAGTATAAGCTTCAGTACAAGAAAACTTGTGCAGGATGGGTTCCAAGACAATTTACGGACGCCCACAAGAAACACTTCAAAACAAAAGTTGGGAGTTCCTTCCACATTTCTCTGCTCTACATGGGAGTCATTTTCGATCGAATGAAGAAGTTAAAAATCAAGTGCAAATGTGGCTTCGAAATCAAGACAGAAGCAAAAAATGTATTAATTGATTAACTGATCATATGATTAATCGAAGGAAACGATTATTAATTGCAACAACATTAATCGATTAATCGCTACAGTTTTAAATTATCATGAAAAAGAAAATACATATAAATTTTTTTCTCTGTAAAAAATTGAAAATATTTTATTGAGAAATTATTGGAAATAAAGCATCTGACATTTTGACAAAAAGTCATTATTTTTTTAAAATTGAGTTCAAAAACAAGAGTTTTGAAAGGCATTTTGTTGTTAACCGATTTATCTTTTCCGTAACAGTTGTAATTAGGAAACAGTACATTTGGGAAAGAGTGTATAACATAAAGTATACGATTTTCATCTCTTCTCAAGCGTCAACCACACTAAGGAAGAAGATATGTTCTTCTGGAGAATGTTGTAAGTCATTGTCTTTTCTTCTTCGCTTGTGTTCCATTAGTCAAACTCATTATCACCAGTGGCAAACCTTTCACTTCCCCTGTTAATGCTCTCGTCTTTATGTGTAATTTCAGACATTTCGCTACTTATGTGTCTCATAACTATGGACAAAGCTATTAGATGCTGAATATGGATAGTAATGTTGATTTTGCTAGTAGTAATGAATGTTCCATTTCTCCAAAGCAACAGTCAAACTGGTTCAATAGTATGTTTGTTTTTAATTTGTTTGCTACCAGAGATGTACAAAAAATTTACATTATTTGTTGGCGCTCACAATGTGGCAAGTGGAATTGCTTGGCTTAATGTAGCGTATTTTTCTCCACGTATTTGAGTATTCATGGCTTCCAATGGTCTCAATAAAGTGATTACTTCCATAATTTCATATTTATTTATTTTTTTTTTGTTAGAGGCAGGGAGTCACGGGTCTGACGACCTCGCCTTCCCTGAGTTACGGCGCATATTGACTGCCCACAACCTATCGTGTATCTAAAAAATGCACGAGATGATGAAGAAGCGATTGTATACAACGAGCCTACAATATTATGCTGGCTACAAATGTGTAGAACCTAGATGTAGATGAATACAATAGAATTGACCTCGAAGGACAATGGAAGAGCGCTCTGAATCTTAGAGGGAAGCCTCGAACGTTTACTCTGAATACATAAAGCAGTTCCGGAGTAGGTATACTGTCCAGGTTGAGGAGGGATGTTTAGTGGAACCACCACACACGTAGTTATTACATTGACTATAGGTCCAAAGGGATTCCTTCCTACCTCACACAAAAAAAAAAAAAAAAAACAATTTGGTTATGATCAGCGGTGCATTGGAGAAGCTTATTAATACAATATTTGGATGATGTATGATATTAATTTTATGAAACGGTCAAGCAGAACTAACAAATTGCGAAATTATATTACTTTACCAGTCATGCTTTTGTTTCGATTATTTTAGAATTAACGATTTAAATAATTCATTAATGTAACGAAAATAATCGATTAATATATTTTTTTCGATTAATCGTGTCGTCACTAAGGATACACAAATTAAAAGAACGAAGAGACGACAAGTGTATAAATGTAACTGGGAACTGTGTTCAAAAGTAGCCAAAGATTTCTATTGATTGAATAAATCGTTTTAAAGCGACAGTAATTTGTCTTGCTACTTATTATAGTTTAGCCACCGATAAGTTGCTTAGATATTATAGGATACCTAATATTCGGATAGACTACATCAAATAATTTAGAAAAGTACTTAACATTAGTAATCTTATTTAGGTAGATATTTGTTTACTTGAAATATTATTTAAATTTTTAACGATCATTAAGTACATAATCATGATGATACCGATTAGGTATCATAATGTTGATGCCGCCAAAAAGCAGTCAGTCACAAGATGAAACTACGAAAGAATGATATCTAGACAATGATGACATGTTGTTATTTAATCAAATGAAATTGTCATCTAAATTGTACAATAAAATACTTATAAAACAATAAGATATTAGAATGAAAATAATATAATAATAATCACATAATATCATGAACAAATTTTCAATCGTTTTCATCATTATAATCATTCAGATTATTAACAAGATGTAGCAGATCTCCCTCTTTCTCTTTCTCTCTTTAGACATATGCTTAAAATATTTAGAAAATTTGTAAAACCAACAAATCCAGCGATCTAAATTTATTTTGTATTTTTTTTTTTTTTTATTTTTATTTATATTTGTTTTTTATCATTACACACTTCATAGTGTATAAAATATTATATGAAAAGTATAATCACTGTAATCTTATGTTTGTAATGCAAATCGAAAATACAATAAATGATCAGTACTGTGAGGGAATTCAATCATCAAATCAACCAAATCTATCTATCGTTTATGCTAATTTATCTAAAAGTTCTTGAGATCTAAGATGAAATTTCAAATATTGTGTTTTCTTTTTTCTATAATCCAATCCGATGATCGGAACAACTGAAACCATACACAGTAAGTAGAAAAATAAAAACGAGATCTTCATTCTCTGCAAAGCATAACAGAAATTTTACTTAGAAGTTTTATAGAAATCATTCCAAATGCTATGAAAAAATAAGTTGATAATTTTTAACTGTATTTTGATTGTTCACTGTAGACTCAAGTTGCAAATTCTGCAAGGAAATTAATGAAGCCTCAGTTCACATAAGTGGATCAAATGTAAATAGATTAACTAAAGGATTTGGTAGACTAGTCTAAGGTTGCAATGTATTACAAAATTGGATTGACATAGGATTGCAACATCGAAGACCAAACATCGATGTTCGTTGAAGTGATAAATCGATAATAAAATAATTAATTTTTCATATAATGGTTGTTGTTGCACTAAAGATGTGGGCACTGCTTCTGATGTATAATAGATGCAATTGACAGAGACGTTTCACTGCTCATCAGAACTTGGTCTTGAACAGATCCACTCAATGAAGAATAAACAACTTGGTGCTTAGCCTTCAAGTGCCTCATAAGGTTTGAAGTGTTTCCAGACCTTTTCAACACTACACCGCATAACTTTAGTAAAATAGCCCCTCAATTTGCTTTTTGGTGGCATGCTGAATAAACACTGAATCACAGAATAATGCCATACACGTACTTCTCTGCGTGATACTGCATACTCGTAGATGGGTGGTCATGGATATCTGTCGATACAACAAACTTATCAGTATTAGTGTGGCCAACTGTCCAAAAATATTTCATCAAACACTTACAGCACTCCAATGTGTCCGATGTATCGAGAGCAAACATTAATGTTTCCGATGTATCGGTTACCAGTAACATCTATGTAAAATATCTAGGTTTTTTAAACGATACATCGATGTTTCGTAGACTCCAACAAATTTGGGATACAAAAATATTTAGTTAGCTATGAAAATCCATCACTTTAAATATGATTGACTTTATCTATGAGTTCATGACAAGAATTATACAATGCATTGTATTTTATATACTACGTGTATCAGCATAAGTACTATATGGTAGTCGGTGAAGTGTACCGATATGTGAGCGAGATTGCTAAGACCAAAGTTAGCATTTTTCTTTGCTTTGCTAAGTTTTTTTTTTTTTTTTTTTTGCTTTTTGTTTTTGTCAATTTACATTTTGCAATTACACTTGTATAAATAATAACATCTCATCATTTAGTAGATCGGAGCATTTATATGTATATACATACGTACGAGTACATACAATGAATGGTATCTGCGAAACGAACAACGAACAACGCACCTTGTACCAGAAATAAAGCTGAAGCTGGAGCACAACAATGAAACGAACTGGAACTGCGTTTGGAACAGAAATTGCCCGTAATATTAGATGATAATGACTACAACAACAACAATTACAACTACAACTATGGCAATAATAACAATAATAATAATACAATAATAATGTGTATAGTTACAAAAACAGATGCAGATGTATGTATATAGTACTATATATTTATATATGTAGTATTAAACTTAAAAGAAAAGATGACAATATATAGTACAATATAATCTTTCAGAGAGTTTATTATTTTCTGACTTCTTCATAATCATCATCTCTGTTTTATTCTTTATCATCATTTTCACTATTATTATGATGATGGTGATCATCATCATGATCAATTCTGTTTTATTTTTGCAAAATGATTTAGGAACAGATGATAAATCTGAGACATTGACAAACTGAGTAAACTTAACACATTTACTCAGACTCCCACAGTTGTGGTTTTGATCTTAAAACGTTAAGTCGCTTAAAGAGAATAATTTATTAATTGTATAGTAATACTATTATTGAACGATATTGAAGTTCAAAAGGTACATACATACATACATATGTAATAATATTCATAAACAACAAGTAAGTAATGATGAACTTCTTATATTCAAAACCTCACTAGAAATTAGACATTTTTTTTATTGGAATTGCAATATAAATTGATAATATTATTTATCAAATTGTTGATTATTGATAGAATTGAATTGAATGCAAAATTTTAATAAATCTTAAGTTTAAATTTTATATAACCTTTGTATTTCCCTGTACCTCTATTATCCTTTCTTTATAAGCAAGCGTTCGTTCATTAGTCGAAATTCGAACGTACAAAATAACAAATTGTTTTGTCTCTCTAGCTCTATATACAATATTTTATCTATACATATAATAAAATCGTAGACTGAACGTGTTGTGCGCGCATCACGTAAAAGTAACTCATTGAATTCAAAATCGAATTACTGAAATATAACAAACTGTTTTGTGAGTAACATATATCGTTTATTTCATCAAAATCGATCAACAGAATCGGTCTAAATTGGTGGATCAAATTTTGCATACAAAGCTAATAGACATATTATTTTAAAATCAATGAAGTAAATAGTATTTGCCAAACATCTATTTTTGAATTGTGAGTCACATAAATATCATTCTTTCTGTCATTTCCGTCCAAAGCCAATATTTATGAAATATTTCCGGGAAGTAGCAAAGCGCGCCGGCACAGCTAGTGTACTTATAAATTTAAACTTTTAATTAAAAAAGACTGTATAACTTTAAAAAACAAAACAAAATATTTTGATAACATTAACGCTTATTAATATCTACCAAACAAAAAAAGGAAAAAGAAAATTGATTGACAAACAGACGAGAAAATAGGATTGAATTATTTTGTCCTTGACTATTTACATATAGATATGAATCTGAAATAAAGCACCAAGATCTCAAAAAGTATTCATAATGAATTGATTGTGTGACCATCCGTTTGTTGATAGTATTGTATTGTACTATATAAAGACTTTCAATTAAGAGAATAGAATAGAAATATTTCTATAAAGATTCTTTAAAACAAATAACTTCAAAATATCTTTTCTACATACATATATCGACCACTAACCCACTTAAACATATTTATGCTCGTAGTATAAAAGCATATTACCACGAATAGAAAAGATATGTGTATAGATTATAATGAAAAATTGCAATACAATTTTGCATGTAGAATGATTTCCAAGACCTTTTTTGTACCTCTTTGTGTATGAAATATTTTTTTTTTTCTTAAAACCCCAAAATACATAATTGTTGGATGAATGTCTCGATCTCATATACAGGTAGACTATATTTTTTTATCTATATGTTTAATTTATGTATTTAGTAATCAGAAATCTCCAGTTTTATGGCTTATAGTAATACGTTCGATAGCTGAAAATATCTAGATATCTTTTGTTAAGCTAATCATTTTCTATACTCGTATAACAGCCGAAAGCCCCAGAATCTATGGCTGGCCCACCTCCCCCCCCCCCCCCTCATTAAATTTTAACTTTAAAACTATAAGACTACAGTGTATAAAATAAATAAATAAATACATGTACTCGGATACCTAGCTACACTTTTAGCCTATTAGCTCACAACCTGAGCTAAACTAGTGATTTGTTTCGTCATTTAGATCAAAAAGGTAGCTGTGAAGATGAGTATAAATCGGAGAGTACTCAACAACTCCTTTGTGACTGCCCTTCTCTTCTTGGTAGATGAAACCGTCTTCTCGGTAAACTGTTCTGTGATTATCTAGGGACCTGGCTTTATTTGCGGGTTGTTCAGGCTGAGAGAGAGACCTCTGGAACCAACTAGGGATTACCAATTGATTACCCTAATCGCATATCAACCCCCCTCCCTTCCTTTTCCTTCTATAATCAGGCATCACAATAGGACGAAACCCTTCTGGGTGAACTCGCGAACTGACTGTGTAACGTAACCTAACAATCTTGATTAGAGATTCTACCATACAAGAACTTCTTACAATAAGTTTTGCAATATACCCATATATATTTTAAGTGAAATTTATTTTCTGTGTAAATGAGTACATTCTTTTGGACTTATTACTAAACATTTGGTCAGATACTTTGTATCATAAATAGTAGGTCTAAGATTAAATTGGATGTGATTGTGAGTTTGTGAATAGATAACAGTGATGAAGAATCAATATGAAGACATTCTCATTGCCTAAAGGAAATACTCATATGTCGCAATTGATAAACATTTGGATATACATACTTGTAAATATTGTACACATAGGTGAACCACCCACGATAAATCATATTATAAGTAAGTATTATCATTGACATGTTGAAATATTTACACAATTCATAAACTTGGTATCGGTATTGGCATTAGTATTGGTATTGGTATTGGTATTGGTCTTGGAACAACAACATCATCATCATCATTATTATCATCATTTGTATCATTATTATCATCCTCAATATCATCAACATCATCACAGAATAAACAAACAAACAGTAAAGACGAACGACATTTGTCATTGTCTTTTGCTTTTGCTTTTGCTTGGCTCATTCATTGTAGAAACAGTGACAGTCACAACAGTCACAGTCACAATCACAATCAGTAAGCGAGTTTATCTATCTAAGTACGAGTTTTTTGTATCTTGTCGATCAGACAAAAAGTATCTTTCAATAAATAAAGGTGTAAAACCAAGTATGATACATATTATACATACTCACTCACTCGTAGTACCAATTCAACTTGATCAGAGAAAAAAAAAATATTATATTAAAATAAATATGTACGAGTAAGTAATATGAGTGTCAATGAGATACATACCTTCTTTCAATTGAGATCTTCTTAAAAAAAAAAAAAAAAAAAAAAAAAAACCGATGTTTGCTTATTCTAAATTTATTATTTTTTATCTTATTTATGGTCATCATAATATTTTATTTAAAAAAATATATACTTATATGTACGAGTTATACTTATACTTATGTATGTAGTATTATAGATACTCAGATCATTTTCTGTTGTTCCAAGCCTTTTCAAATTGACACCACAGAGAACTGTGTATTGTAAATGAGAACAACGACTGCGTTTTATCAAAAAGTAAATAAATAAATAAATAATAAATAAGATGGAATGGGATGTGATGTGATGTGATGTGATGAACGAGTAAAGTTAAAACAGACAAAAAAAAAACAAAAGAAAAGATAAACAAATTTAGATAAAAGATGCACGACGAGTTGTTGTTATAAATAGAATATTTTGAAGAACGTTAAATTCTTATGATGTCTGTGGGAATATTTTTGTTTATATAATATATTTTAATCAAAATTTGTATTGTTGGTTAGAGAATGGAAAGAGGAATTTGGAATTTTTAATTTTATATATTTATTTATTTGTCTATTGTTGTTTTATATAAAAAAAAAAAAATAAATAAATAAATAAGCAGAGAATTTGCAAAACATTTTTTTTTTTTTTTTTATGAGAAAGTAAAGTTTAAAGTTTATCCCATTCTAGGTATCCTAGGCTAGGATATTTTGAAATCACTTAGGTATATTTTGTATTGTATGTTATAATAAGTTAAGGTTCGAAACTATTAAAAACTCCTAGCATTTTCGATTTAATTCACTTTGAAAATGATATCGATAGAAAGTTTGTCGCATAACATTGACCTCAAATGTATCTCTGCTTGCGAATGAAAATTCACTTTGTGATTTAAACGATCAAAGTTCTTTTTAACTGACTTCAAAAGAGAAGGAGATTCTATGTTCGATTGTATGTATGCTCTATGTTTGTCAGCTTATTTCTCCGTCAATTGTGGACCGATTATTTTTTTTTTTTTTTTTTTTGTTGAAAATATTGCTCCCATTTTCACCAAGTCAGATTTTGATGAAAGGAATGTATTGTGTTCTGCTCTATGTATTCATATGTATGTTCACCTATTCTTGTAGAACTCGACAAAATAAGACGAAAAATCCTAATAAATATTTTCGATATCTCGCTTAGTTTTCGAGTTGGTATCACATACTGGTTCGCCTCTGCATTTCTTTTGACTGGTCAATTCCCTACCCACCAGTAATGAGAAAAGGGTCTACTGACTTACTATGGGAACGCGCACTTATTGGTTCGCCTTTGCATAACCTACAACTCCGGAATTCACTAGTCACCAGGCAATAAGAAAAGTAACTAGTGAGTTACTATTGGAAAACGGGAACTATTGCCCACTGAGCATCCTGCAATACAGGACAGGAAAATGAATTAGTTAAAGAGCTTGTAAAGCAGAAAAAAATTATGGTGCATGTGTTAGCAAATAGGTGTGAGGTGTAGTCGGTCAAATAAAATAAATTATGATGAATGTATGAGTGTGTAGATTTTATTTCCGCTATTTGAAATGTGATGGCGTTCAAGTCGAGGAAAAGAGAAGAATGAAATAATTAATGCAGAAATGAACGAGATTCCATACGAATATATGGAATTGAAACTGTGCATGAATGCATTTAATATGAACTCATTTATATTCGTTGCAGAAGTCTGATGTGTAGGTACTTAACTAAATACTACACTACTTACCTACTGAAATTTAGACTAAAAATGAAAAAATAAATAAATTAAAAAAAAAAATTCAACTTTAAAAACCACAAAAATTTATTACACTTAAAATCGAAAAATAACAGATTAGAATAAAATATTACTATTAGTATGTGCTATCTACTGATGGGGAACCAATTTGTGATCGAATTCATATCATAGACTTTGCTTTTGCCATTTCTCATTTAACTTCATAATCTTAATCTTAGTCATAAAACTAGTCTACCTTACTTTACTCTCAAAAACTTGTTAAAGTGCCCTTTAATGAGGTCTTCAAATGCAAACCATTCTACCATTTAAAAAGTTTTGTAATGATCGATGTAAATGGAAGTTTTATGGCACAATTTCTGAACTATGTATATGGTGAATCTTCTACTTAGTAGCAACTTCGATTCATGCTTCAAATCTTTTTTCCAATTGACGAAACATGTACCATATGATCTCTCAATGACATGTTGAATCACTCTCACACCCTTATGATTGCTCAAATCAGGACATTTCGGTACAATAGCATTACAAAGTTTCTATTGATACTCACTGCAAACATCGGAATGAATAATTTTATTCCATGAAAGCAACTCACTACATCCAATTTGAGCATCAAAAAAAAAAAAAAAAAATTATTTCAATTAATTTATTTTTTTCCCCCGAACATTTTCAAAAGCATTCATACGAACTGTGCTCTCATAAATCCTGTACAATAGTCCTTTTAACTTCATTAGAAAGGTAAACAGATATTTTTGAGTATGAGACTCAATAATGTTTCTAATACACAGTGGTTTCAGCATGACATGACGACATTATTTATTGAACATTATTGGTCAGAATTAGTAAATCAAATTCCAAATGCCATGGAAGATGATGCCAAAGTTTTGGAGGAAGAATTTATTCAAACAATTCCATGAAAAATGGAGCGGATTCCTTAACAATTTCAGTCTGTCTGAACGCGATAAACTCAAAAACCGCAGAATGGATTTACATACAGATTTCACCAATGGACCGAGTGATTCATGAGGAAGATTTAAGAAAAAAGGAAAATTTTAAAAACCTCAAGAAAATCAAAAAATGTGAGGTGTATAAGTGAGATCCATAATACAATTCAAAGCTTAAAATCAATCAACTTCTCATCAGGTCAGCCAATCAGTCAATTCATTAATTTTTTGGATAGAAGATGCAAGACTACGTCTGCCCGGGTATCTAATTGTATACGAGTATATGATGATCATATTATGATTCTAAATAATTTGCTTAGGTTCCGTTTGCATTAACATTTCAGTTTAAGCAAATTTTCATCTTTTTAATATAAAAAAAAAAAATTCCAACTATCAAATTGGATTTAGGAAAAGTATCTCTATTTGTTTACTATTTTTTTTTTTTTTTTTTTGCCAAGATAAGAAATGTCTACAATAATCTGTTCTGAACCAAATATCGAATGATTGTTGGCTCTTAGTACTATTAATACGAATATTTACCAAAACATGAGCAAGGGCAGGGTAAGGTTTATGTACGTTCAATACTCTTAAGTTTCAGGTGTGTTTTGTTCGATGGAGACGTACATATGTGGAGATGGGTGGAGTATATGAATATTTTGACTATACTATTTTTGTTGTCTGTCCTTTTATTTTATACGTACTACTACTTTGTACAATAGTTTATCTATACATCTATCAATTGATATTTTCTATGACGACAATGTACACGATGTTGTTAACATTATTGTTGTCGCTCTTGTTTGTTCCATTGATGACGATGATGATGTTGATGATGAGTAGAAAATTAAACTAAGCCAAGGTAACAGAAGTAAAGTCAAAAACAATAAAATGGAAAACGGTATAACAAAACCAAAAAACGCTTAAAAAATCCCGACACATGATTCATACTTAATACAATATATCATCATTATTATCATTATATTTATTCTACTCTACATACGTAGTATATTCTTTTTAGGGTTCCGTACCCATAGGGAGCTAACGGGACCCTATTACTAAACTTACGATATCTGTCCGTCCGTCCGTCACCTTATCTATCTCATGAACCGTAATACGTAGAGAGTTGAAATTTTCACAGAGTGTGTGTGTGTAGAACGACAAATACTATTAATTTAACCTTTTGTTTAACAATTTTTATTTTTTTTTTTTTTGTAGTATACTTTTAAGCTGTTAATTGTATTATACTTTTAGGGTGTTAAATATGCACATAATTTTATATTTTAAGCAAAAAATCTTGTACGATGGTACGGAACCCTCCGTGTGCGAGTCCGACTCACACTTGGCTGATTTTTTTATTTTTCGAAGAAAATAAATACATTTTTTTGTCATTGATGCCTATACAATATTCTAAATAAATATAGATACAGATACATAGTTAGTAAGTACTATTATGTAGGTGATATTGATTGTTTTTTTTTTCTTTTTTTTTTTTGATTTGCCACCCTTTTTGTATTGCTTGTTATATTATAAGTAGTTTTTGCCTATTAAAATTGAGTAAGAAAAAAAAAATTCAATAAAAATATAGAAAATTAAAAATTGCTTCCTTAATTCATTGCGTTTTAAAAGAGAGACAGAGAGAGATACCTAAAAATGTCATGACAATCTTTCTTATCAAATACCAAATAAGTTCTAAGTATGCAAAATCCAAATCATGTAGAACAGGGAGAAGCATCTAATGGAGATGGAAGAAATCTAAAATAATCCCCTTACAAATTATGATAATTAAGCATATCCAAATAAAAAAAATTTCCTTTATTCATCATTTATCATTTACTATTATTTGTTTCTAGTATATTTTTGAAAGTGCGCTTGTGTAAATAGCCCAGGAAAATTAGCAAAAAAAAAATTGATTCCGAGGAATAATTAGGGGAAAACGAAATTTTTACATGAGCCTTTGTTTTGTGATTCTAAGCAGATATAATGGCGAGAGATACTATTTTACCGGACAAAGATTTGTTTTGCTATACAGAATATAGGTTTTCATAATAATATAAGATCAGATACGTATTTTTTAAACGACCTTGTAGACGCAATACTAATAAATTCTAAGCATGAAAAAATCATCCAGCTAAATGATGACCTAAAGGAAATTGCGCGTACAACAAGGGATAAGCTCTTACCATTTCAGTTGGAGGAGTGGCCGCCCCAAATTCCAGATCTCAATTCGAGCGAAAATCTGCGCTACTGAAGAAGGAGAGGCATCCAAAATCCAATACAGCGCTCACTATGGAAGGGATTTAATTTGGACTCATGTCCACAAATTGTTAGAAAATACGCCTGAGAATGTTTATTGATGTAAAAAAGAAGGGATTTTAGGCGAAAATTAAAAATAATATACATAAATAGTTTATTTTGAACAAAACGTGCGTAAAAAGTAAATGCAGGTAGCCCTGGTTTTTATTTTTTATTTCCTCACCTATTATATTTTGTGCTAAACTGGCTCTGGGAATCTTTTGCAAATAATCTAAGGAACATCCGGTATTTTTTTCAAAATTTTCTATTCAGCCATTTGCCTCTTACATAGCAGAATATGTAAAAGTAACGCCCATTTGTCTATTTTGCTTCCCACACTTTGCGCTATATCTCAAAAATCATTCGTCTTACGAAAAAAGGTAATTTCCTAAGCTACAATATTGTCTCAAATTTTTTTTCAATAACACTTACCGTTTACGAGAAAAATACGAAAACCCACACACAAACACACCTCTCTCTCTCTCTCTCTCTCTCTCTCTCTCTCTCTCTCTAATTACTCCATGGTAAAATGCTAACTTTTCTGGGCTATAAAGTGTAAAGAGTCAGAAGAACGGAATAATAAAAGAATAGTGGTCTAAAACACAACATTGAGTGAATTTTCATTGAAGTTTACATACCTTAATCAAAAATAAACTTAATGTGCTTTCTGGAATTGAAAAATAGTCAATATTAACATTTGAATAATCCGTACATGTTAAAAGATATTATAGATTAATCCATCAAAACTTAACAAATTTGGTACTCAACGCTGTAAAATTGTAATAAAATTTGATATACTCGTACTCAGCTAAAGAGATAAAGAAGTTAATCATACAAAGACTATATACCATAATTAATAGCCTATAAACAATCTGAAATTGAAATTGTTGTATGATGTCGTTTAACAGATATTTCGGTTCATGTAGTGTAAGATAATGTTGACTTTCTTCATCAACCTTCATCACAAATATACAATATATATTGTATCTTCAAACATGAGTATTTCTAAATACATTTCTCAATCGCTTGCAAAATGGTATAGTTTTACTAACCCGGGCCACTAGTCATTAATCATTTGTGATTGATTTTTATGCCTTTCTCACTAGTATCACCGGGTATTATGATCTTCCTTTGAGATTAATAACTTAAAGAATTATAAATTAGAGTCCAAATAAAGTATAAATAGATGTGATCAGCTTTCTCTCAGTTTTCTGTGATAATTAGCTGAAATTTGGTGCAGATACATTTTACTTATGGTATCATATCCAATGGGTAAATTAAAAGCAGAGTTCTCCGATTACTGGAAGAGGTAGTGCACAAACAAAATTCACATGCACTTATACTGCATTTTTATACTCTTCACGTATTAAAAAATATTATAAGTTTGTCATGATGTTTGTAACACATAGAAGGAGGCATCGGAGACCCCATAAAATATTGTATATACTATTATATTCTTCATCAGATCGATGAGACGAATTGATTTAGCCATGTCCATCCGTCTTTATGTATGAAAACTAGTCCCCACAGTTTTTAAGCTAGATAGCTGAAATTTCGCAATAAATTTATTGGAATCAGCCGAATCGGACTATTAGGGGGTACCTCCCATACAAACTCAGACCCAAATTCATGTTCTTATTAGAAAAACTTTTTATTTTCTGTACTATCGACTTGAAATTCAAACACTATTGGTGTGTGAGCCATCTTCACCAACTATGTAAATTTCAAGACCCTCGGATCACTAGGTACACTAATTTGAAATTGTATTAGCTTTCAAAATTTTTGTTCCACACAAAAAGTCAAGGTCCCACTTAAAAATTTCAAGATTCCAACACCAATTTCATTGGACACCGAAGAAACTTGTTACAAACTTACTGACTCAAGATTATAAAAGAAGAAAGAAAATGAGAACGCAATGTTTCGTGATAGAACTGTCCAGTCTATATAATTTCATAGTCTTTACTTCGGTGATCTGAAGTTATTCATATATTTATACAATAGTAATATTAAAATTAATATTTATGTACTTACTTGTACAGATTAACAATGGTGGTGGCTGCTGGTGACGTCATGAAATTGCATCAAAATTGTCTCTCACTTTCAATACAAATGCATCAGTATACACTTAAAGATCTTGCGTGTCCACTTTTGTACTCTCTCAGTTAGTATTGAATAAAAATATGCATCTTTCTTTCTCTAATATATTCACTTAATGAAGTTAAATCTTTGACATTTTTAACGATACGTTTGAGTTTGAGTTTTTGTATCTTTAACATTTTCGCGACACGTGTCCCTTGCCCTTTGCATTCATTCATAATTGTGTCGTCTACTAATGCATTCCCATATTTTGTCTTCTCTTCTCTTATCATTTGCAATGACAATGACAACGACAACGAAGACTACGACAGGCACGACAATAATAATGAGAACAAAATAGTAGTAGACTATGAGAATGACGACGACAATAATCATGACTACATATTACAACAAACTATGAAGAAGTCTATAATAGTTTCCGTGTCTATTCTCTTTCATTGTTCTACTATCATTCTTTCATTCCTTCATTCCGTCATTCATTTGTTCTTCCATATATTTTCAATCCGCTAGTCAATTGGATATTTTTGATTGATGCTGCAATAATGAATTCATCACTATTCATTACTGAAGCTTAATGAAAATTGCCATCTTAAGGATAAATATCATATTATACATACATATATAATTTCTATCCTTATAACAACATTTTCTTATAATATGTAAGTATTGCCAAAATTTCAGGTATCTTACGTTTCTTACCATCCTAAACCTCACGCATGTAATAAACTTCTAAACGCACAAAAACGTACAGAGTTTACACAAATCATGACATATTAGTGATGACCAAATCTGTATACATATATGCAGATACTTAAACACATGGCAGCATAGGTGGAGCAGTGCAGAGCCACGAAGGATTCATCACCTTATCCCCAATATAGCGGATTGGCTAAAGAGGAGCGGCGGACACGTTAGTTTCGAATTTACCCAATTCGCTACTGGCCACGGGTGCTTCAAGCGATATTTGCATAGATTTGGGCATGCCAAGGATCCGTATTGTGGCCTCTGCCTAAAGATCGTAGAAGACCCAGAGCACCTCGCTCATGAGTGTCCTCGGTTTGAGGCACAGCGAAGCAGGATGTACGATCGCCTTGGATCTCCCTGCAATTCACAGGAGATCGTAAGGTGTATAATGTTTTCCTCGGAAGAGTGGGCATTTTTCGCTACCCAAATAGCGAATATCATTCGTGAGGCTCGAGTGTATGAGCGTTTAATGGTGCCCAGATAAGGGCAATCTTCCCTCCCTACGAAGTAATGCTTTGGTAGTTCCGTAGGGATGAAAGGGTTTCGAGTCAATGGGGGGCTTTTTAGTCGGTAGGAATCCGACATAACTTGTGGCTCAGGTCATGAGTATCTTTTTGAAGATTTTCTCCTCCTTGTTTGCATAACAAAAAAAAAAATAAAAAATAAATAAAAATCTGTAAACAAGTAGTCGGTAATCGAAATGCCGCAAAACAGAATTCCATTTGTCACTGATTTGGAGGTTATCTTTTAAATTCTTCTTTGCATCTTAGGTCTTAAAAATACATTTACATAATTTAATTTTTTAAATTAAATGTAAAAATTTGTAGATTTTTGTTAATTGGATATCGAGTTTTTGCAACTTTACCATTACTAGAATATCAAACAGCATCAAGGGACTCACAAAAGCCCCTCTTCAGCTGCTGATGCAGCAGATATATGGATTAGATGATTGAACGATGGCCCAATTGATTTGCGTTCATTTCTTCTTTATTCTCTTATTTATAATTTTTAAAAAAATCCCACTTTACCACTTTCAATCCTTCAAAAAGTTGACCTGAAGGTATTTTGTAGGGATGTATAGATTACGATTCCGTTACCATTATCCGGTTCTATATATTTAACAGTTTTTGGAACAGTTTTATAACAGGTCAAGGATCAAAACTCTCGGACATTGGCATTAGATAATACATCCCCACTATAAGTTGAACTTAACAATCAACTATCGAAAAAAACACTTATCTCGTTTTTTATATGTACAGAGCTAAATATAAGATTATCAAAGGTATCTGGAGTGCTTGTGACAATTTTTAATTAAAGCAACCTAAGACCAATACTCATCCTGAGATAAAAGAATTGAAATCTTATTTAAGGTGTCCAACTATTCTTAAAAAACTTAGATCTAAAAAATTCCCAAAATTTGTGCAAAAACTCATGTCTTATCAATTGAGATCAGTCGCCTCAAAATACCTCATATAATAAGATTTGTGTTCCATACCTTATTAGCTTGTAATTTTAATTATAAGTAAGTCAACTTCATATAAATAAATAAATAAGAAGATTTGTGTAACATCAGTCGCCTCAGAACACCTCATATAAAAAAATTTGTGAACATAATTTCGAAAAGAAAAAAACAACAATTTTTATTAAAGAAAATAATTGAATTCAATGTTAGTCATAAATGGATAGGGCGGCATAGGAGGCGGTGGTGTATCTTTTCAATACTTTTTTTTTAATATGGAAGTTTTTTTTTTTTTTTTCAAATACAAATGCATAAAGTAAACAACGCAATATAAAGAAGTAGAATGACAAAAGTTTAAAGGTAATAAATGCAAAGGGCAAAAAGCATAAAGTAAAGGGAAAAAATAAAATCAAATTAAATGAAATCGATCGATAATACAAATTAACCGTTTTGTTTCTTTCGAAATACAAAAAACCAAAAAAAGTAACTAAGTAAACAACACAAAAACCAACAAAGTAAACAACACAAGCAAAAACAATAACAATAAAATGTTATCTTTTACTCAAAAAAAAAAAAAACAGATTCACACGCGAAACATCACAAATTCTTAGTAGGAATTGACAAACTGACTAACGGCAGAACGAAATTCATTACAACTTATGCGAATCAATAAGAAGATTTCAATTTTGATAATTGAATAAGGGAAATAAATATGTGTAGTATGTATTTAGTTTTGTATTGTATAACCGACAATTTACATCACTTATCACTTTGCTACTTCAATTCCCGACTCCGTCATCAATCGATGTTCACACAATTAAAGCCCGAGAGCAACTAAAATTTTGATAAATGAGTTTTGTTGGACAAGTAGTAGTAGTAGTAGAAGTACCCAAGAGCATCATATGGATGATGATGCTACTGTAAAAAGATCAAGTAATCTAATACAAAAAAGATAAGAATTCAATAATAACAATAACAAAGTAAAGAATACTGAAAGAAATCAAAGTTACTATACTACAATACTAAGAGAATGAAGCTTAAGATGCTATGAGTTTAACTGTAAACAATTTAATTTTAATTTTATTAAATACAATATTCACAAACAATTTGGTTAACCATAGAAAGAAACAAAAAGCTGCTTAAATCACATCTACACCCAACTCTTTTTTTACACGGTGGATACGTTCCTTAGAAAATCGTGCAAAAAAAAACGTGTAAAATTTGGGGATATGTTTCAAAACTTTAAAAAATCGTTTAAGTTTGAAAATCTGTATATATTCTCCCCAAAAACCGTGCATAAAAAATAAAAATGAAATCCATGTTATTTATAATTCATTTTTATTACAAAAAAAAAACTTACTATGCAGTAAAAATAAAAATCATATAAAAATTAAAATTTAAATAAGAAATAAAAGTCGATTTCGCAACTATTCATCGCTACTTGATAACAAGCGTGCACGTTTATTATGGACTGGACCATCGTTATCTGAAGATACATCAAATTCATCCAAAACTGCCGGGTTTGATTGAAATGGAGAATTTCTATTGTTATTTTCGTTTTTTTTTTTATTAGAAAGTTTGTTATTAGCAGCTGTTTTTTTTTTTTTTTTTTTGTTTTTTAAGTTCCTTATATAATTCTTGATATCCAGCTACACAAAACTGAAGATTGCGTTTATAACAATGTATAGTATTAATATTAATATTAATATTGCTTATCGATTTTTTATATTACCAAATATTTAACACAATATTACTTTTATTTGTAATAAAAAATAATGAGCAATACAAATGTTGCTGCCTTCGAACTGAACATTTCAACACAAGATTCAATTTGAAGAACAACGAGATAAAGAAAAAGCGTATAAATCCTTATTCGGGTATTCCCCTAATTGTATTTTCTTTTCGTATACATACATACATTCACGAATTTGCTTTAAAACACTGGAAAGAAACAGCATCAAAATTTTATTTCTTTGAATTTGTGCAATATCAAAAAATTCGTGTAAAAAAAATGTATTCGTCTAATCTGTAAGCCGTGTTATTTCAAAATCGAGTAAAAAAAGTCCGTGTAAAAAGAGATTTGGGTGTATTTATATAATATAATAGTATGTATGTATAAGTATTAAATATGAATGATTTACTCTTTATACTCGCATACTTATATTTTGATAAACTTAAAATTTAAATTTATTTATTTATTATATTTGGTAAATTATACAATAAAGTATCTAATAATATGAGAGTACTAACTACTTAGGCCTATCATTTTCTATCATTACAATTAGTCAGTTTATATTTTATTATCTAAGTTACAAAAGTTCATGTATTTACAGATTATGTTATTGTTCTCAGTTGTAGGATGTTAGAGAAGATCTGAAGGTTTCGTATTGTTGAAAAGATGTGCTCTATTCCTTGCCAGGTTTGGACAGTTGTCCAATATATGGTCGACGGAGAGGGCGTCGCCACAGGAGCAGCTTTGTGCAGGAGTACCATTTAGTAGGTGACCATGTATCAGTTAAGTGTATCCTATTGGTAGGTCGAATAATCACCGACCATAATGGTTTTTGGCAGTTTGCTGGATACAAGGAGGCGGACCGTTCTGATTAAACCTTTTGTATCGATGATGGAAATCTGTCCAGTTCTCAGTATGTTTTTGAGATATTATTTTAGTGAGGTTCCTATGTAGGTCTTTCTCAGTTGGCGAGTTGAATAAGATCGCTGGCCCTTTGGTAGTGGCATATGCTGCTTTATTTGCATGCTCGTTACCTATGATGCATTGATGGCTGGGAACCCAGAACAGAGACATTTTTTTTGGATGTTGGATGCAAAGGTTCCGGATGTCCGTTATTACCTTGCTGTGACAGTTTAAGTTTTTTACTGCTGCTATGGTGGATAAGCTGTTTGTGCAGATTGCGAATGATCCTCTATTTTTGTGAGCAAAAATGTAATCTTTCAAAACAGCCAACGCCTCTGCAATGAAAACTGAGCAGTAATCCGGGAGTTGACCACTAGCGATTATGCTAGTGTTGCCGTCAACTACAGCAAATCATATACATCCATTGTTTTTCGAAGCGTCTGTATATAGCCAATTGGTACCATCCCGCTTAGACAACTCTTCCAGGAAAAGTTTTCTAAAGACAGAGAACTATCTGTAGAATCTTTTTTGTATTGATGAAGCTTTGTGTTGAACGAAGAGTTCTGTAGTTTCCAAGTTGGATGAATCTGTTTTTTTACTATTTGTTGACATAACTTTGTACTTCCTTTTCGTTTTTAACGCATTTGTTATGCTTTTATGAAGGAGTTGATTAGTTGAGAAGTAGAATTTTGGCAGGAGCTTGATAGATGCCTCATAAAGTCTAAAGTTTATTAATGGTAATGTATTTTATGGGTGATGAAGGAAAGGCGTGTATGCTCCAACGTACAGCCATATGAATTAAAATTTAATTTCATCAATACATAGCACATTTTTAAACAAATATGGAAAACACAAGAAAATGCTCGGTGTTGAGTTTCTAAGTTGAGATCTGAATGAGTGTCAAGTTCTATACAAGTTTATTTAATCTCAGCTATAGGAATGCAAATAGGGTTTTCATTTGATTTGATTTAAAAGAAATGCAAATTGGTCCGAAGTGCCATGTTGGGGCCTGAAATTAAAATATTAAACTTAACATTTTCTATATTCATTGTTATGGTGATCCTTTGTGTTCGAGAAAACATATTGGTTATTGTTGTACTATTTGGAACAACATCATTTTAAAGATACCCGAGACCTGCAGATTCCAATGATTAAGGAAAAAGGTTGGAGCCCCATGTCAATCACCTGGCATTGAACTTGTTGGACAACAGCAGCCAAAAGCGACGCCTGAAAAGGCAACACCCACTAGATATCCCAATCAGTATCCCGGATGAGTGATTAACTTATCCAAACCCTAAAGTGACTTACTTCTTAAGATAAAATTCGCTGGTTGTCGTTTAACGACAGTTGTAAATAAAGAAAATAGTATACAAAAAAAAAAAAAAAAAAACAAATAATAATTAATATCAAATTGAATCACGAATCTCTTTGTTGGTTTATTTCAATCAGTGCGATCGGGCAACTTGCACTTTTCCCTTTTATTATATTATACTACATATGAATTTGCGCATAATAACAATACAAGTACATAAACGAATTCACTCACTCGCTTACTCAATCTACCAACAACAACAACAACAACAACTCACCCACCCACTCATTCTTATGTATATGAGTCTATTAATTCTCTCTAGTCAACATTACTCAAATGCCCTTTAGGTTGTTAAATGCAGAGAGCGTATGTACCTCAAGATCTAATAACAATAATAAAAATTAAAATACTCATCAATTCACTTGCTTAACCAAACACTCAACCAACCAACCAACCAACCAACCACCCACTCATTCATGTACTCTCCTCCTTCATTATACGCACGACGACATTGCCCTTTATCCATATACTTATGTATGCATATACGAGTATGTATGTACTTACTACATACAACGCAATGGCAACAAACGACACTCTCTGCAGTCTCTACTAGTTGTATAAGATTTACTCTCACTCAGTCACATTAAATTGCAATCACATGCATACATAATTATTTCCAGCGATGTCTTTTCTCTCTTTGGCTGCTACTACTATTGCTTCTTCCTCTTTATTTTTGAGGTGCAAATAAAATTCACTTTCATTTGTTTATTGTTTTTGTTGTTGTTGTTATTGTTATTTTTATTGTTGAAATGGTTTTCATTTTCATTTTAATTTAATTTTTATTTTTATATTATTTTATAATAATAATTTTCACGCTCGGCATTTAGTTAAAACTATTTAACTTAAGTGGTTCGTTCTTCTTATTGTTGTTAGTATTTTCCCTATATTTTTTTTTTATTTTTATTTTTTTTTTATTGTTTTGTTACTTTTCTTTGTTTTGTTTTGTTTTGTTTTGTTTTATTATAATTTATTTTCTATTGTGTTTTTTGCACAGTTTGTTATGTTAATTAGTTTAATAATATGAAAATTTGTAAAATTACGCACTAAAAATTATATTTCTTTAATTGTTGTTAGATGATGTTTTGTTGTTGTTGTAGTTGTTGTTGTTCTGTTAGATGTGTTTTATTGTTGTTTATTTGTTTTATTATAATTTTGCTATTTAATGTCAGTGACATTTTTATGTTGTTGTTGTTGTTGTTGTTGTTAGTGTTGGTGTTGTAATAGCGTTACATGAGATTATTGAACTTTCTCAATATCTCAATATTAAAATAGAGAGAATTTTCGAATCTATCCAATATTTTTTTGTTTTTCCGCTAATCAATCCAAACCAATGGATTTCTTGCATATTTTTATTTTATTTTACTCTCAATATTCGACAAATTATCAAACAACAACAACTAACACTATACTATCTACATATGGTGGCACCAACTTGGCACTATGCCATTCAAATATTGTGCACCGCAACTGCCTATAGTATTACGAAACTGAAGGCGTGCCAGAACAAGACACTTCGTAGAATCACGGGCACCACTTGGTTCGTTCGAAATACCACGCTGCACAAAGACCTTAAGATCTCAACGGTTAAGGAGGTGATCAATTCATACAGCAGTCACCATCACCCAAAGCTTCTGATTTATCCCAATCCGCTGGCTTTCACCATTATCCGCTGCTCTATAAAAAAAAAACTACACCCGCACTATCTCCCCCTTAGAAATATATAACAGACTTCTCAGTTTTCAATCTCTATTCCAATCAAAGTCTAATACTTTATTCACCTTACTATTCTTAGAACTAAAAAAATCTGTTATGCAGTTTTCTGCGAAAATGTTGATAAAATAAAATGAAATTCCGAAAAAAAATACTCTCTATCAGCTGTGAGCTTTCACAGTTAGCAGATGTTTTCGCAAATGCATCAAATATTGCCTCTCTCTTTTCAAAAGTGCAAAGTTCAGTAACACAAGAATTTTGAAATATGTACATATTTGTTTTTCTTATTGGATTAATATTTTAATTGAAAGTATTAAATCTTATATATAAAAATTAGTGTTTTAAATTGTTCGTATGTTATGCGCTGCTATACTGTTTATCTGATTACATTGAAATTTTGTGAATGTGTTTGGTTGGTCCCCGGCTTGAACATAGGATAGTTTTGGTCCCGATATATGTCCTTGATCCTGAGTTTTGGAATATTCAAATAACCCCAACCTCTTAATGTATACTACAAAAAATTAACTAAATATTACTTCAATTTTCTATATTAAACTGTTTTCTTTGTTGATTCTCAAAGTGTAACAGAGAGCATATAGTGATGCTAAGAAAGGGAACAACCCGTGCGAAGCAGGGTCGGGTATATTAGTCGGAAATCGTAGTAGAAAATCCCGTTCGAGTTAGAGTGTTTTCTGTGATGTAATCCAATTTTCCGTGGAATAGAAGTTGGGTGCATTTGACTACGTTCAGGTTTGCATAGCAGCATGCGTTGGATGTTTTTGATGTGGGCTCACCACCACCCAATATTCCAATGCTCGACTCAGACATAGAATCTTAGGAAAAAATCCCTAAGTGACTCTAAAGCTTTTATTTATTTTTTTTTTTTTATAATTCTTCTTTATTTGCAATCTGTCACTCAATGACAACAGGAACGGAATTTGAATGAATGAATAATCACATGTTATTTATTTATTTTAATTTATCGATGTATCACTTGACCGGGGGCGGAAGCGGAGATATCCAGTGGATGTTGTGTGTGCCTACTGTTGTCTAATCGAGAGATATGTTTGTTGCTGTGCTCGACAATCTCCTCCCTGATTGTTGGAATCTTCAAATGTCAATGAATGACCGAGATTCTGGCGTAACACATCACAGCAGTTTGGATTGGATCCTCTGAAGAATTTCCAGACTTTAGTTGTCAGTTGTATACCGTAGGTTCATAACCCGCCTTCAGTATGATTTTATATATTACAGTAACAGCTTGTTACGTAGATTCAGCTTAATTTTCAGGATAAAAAGCCAACTAATTGTTAGATTCAATTGCTTTCTTTTGATTTTGAAATTAGGTTGCCTGGTGAGACGCCTATCAAGGGTCAGACTCAGATGCTTTACGGTGCCTCTACAAATATAAAAAATAAGAATAATTGTGGTTTTTAAGTGAACTTTGTATGTGTATTACCTTGACCAATAATCAAAGTAGTCTGATATTAACATATCAAATTTAAGTTCTTTAACTCACGGTAGAATGACCGGTGGACGATTCTTCATGCCATGCTGATTATTTTCACATATGTATTATATAGTAAGGTAATTATGGGGTTAATTTATGGTATTACAAACATCAAAGCAAATTTTTAACACCTATTTACAATAGTGTGAAAAATAAAAGAAAATCTCAAACCTTTAAATGCAAACTAAATGCGCACAATTAAAAATGTTAATTTGAATTTTTTTCATTTGTCTAATATTTTTTTTTTTTTTTCATTTAATTTACCTTTC
Source organism: Amiota mariae (assembly GCA_035041805.1). NCBI lineage: Eukaryota > Metazoa > Arthropoda > Insecta > Diptera > Drosophilidae > Amiota > Amiota mariae. The sequence continues at coordinate 41,697 of JAWNKV010000218.1, read as the reverse complement.
ACACATAATTTTAAATGAGTAGATGGATATTAATACTTTGTCATGATGTTTGTACTGTACTATATGGTTTAGTATTGTACTATATATGTAGAGATCAATCAGAGATTCCCAATTGGTTTTACCAAAATAGTTTCCCATTTATAGTATAATTTTTCTAACTATTAGAACCAGAGATTCCCGACTATAGAAACCAAAAAAAAAAAAAGGCTTTTTAACTACTTCACTGTCAACCTACTATATCAATTCCTTAAACTCTGATTAGAACCTGGGGCCAAAATAAAAGTAAGTATTGAAGTCATTCCAAATTTTGAGCGAGAAACTTCCGAGTGTTTCAGTTGGTATTAAAGTTTCTCAAATCCAAACGTCCAACTTTGTACGCTTCCACAGTTTCTCAAATATTGCGAGCTCCACCGTAGAGCTGATCTGCATACTTCACCCATAGCTTTGTATAAAAAGTGGACTATTCATCCAAATCGTCTACATTTGATTAGTAGCTCAATTGAAAGTTCATTTGATGACTTAATTCGGTCTTGGTTAGAGATATTGCGGGGCCATCAGAACTTTAGAATTAACGAGATTTTGCAGTATCCAAGTCAGCGACCATGACTGAGAGCCATATAATATTATCGATTTTACATTGAAACCCCGAATATACAAATTTTGGTAAGAATCACTAAACTATGTTATAATGATTTGTAGTACAAACCAAATTCTTTAGATCTATTGCACCCATTAGTTTGTTGACTAAATTGTATATCTAAGAATGGAATTGATTAAATCAATATAATGTGTATAACAGATTGAAAAACATTTTCTCTAGTGTATAAGGGGGGGTGTGAAAGGTATGTACTTTTCGATGAAACCGAAATTAAACATACGTATCTTTGTTTTTCGTATTTTGTTTCTCTTTAATGTTTTTTTTTTTTTTTTTTTTGTTTTTTTGTTTGTTTATGCTTTCTTTTGCACATGTCTCGTTGCCTCTTTATTCAACATACCTAACTACTTACTTCTATAATAGTATATACTTACTGACAGGTAAACTCTTCTCACCCACCTTAACACTCTCGTGCCATGGACTTTACTTAATAAAAATTATTGCAAATGAAAATGAAATCTTACTTCTTCTTTTCTTTGTTTTTGTCTTTTTCTTTTTACCCACTCACATTTGGCAACATTGGCCTGCATTGCATGCAATTAGCAAAAGCAACGAAACCCAAAATAAATATTGTACAATTTAGTGGAATTTTTGTGAATCAGAATATGAATTTCTTATTGGAAGAAACAGTAGAACTAGTGTAGCAGCTAACGATTTATTATTTATTAGAATCGCTTTAGACACATTTTTTTTTTTTTTTTTTTGTTCGCAAAGAAGGTGTAGATCTTCAAAAATCCTAATAGACCGACATATTAGGATGCACGGATTCTCTGGACAAACAGTCCTATATGGTGCCTACGTACTAAAACCACCCCCAGACTACACTGGCTCTTATTTTTCAACCCTGGCGGGATTAACAATTGAGTTATAGCTTCGCCAGGGAGAGAAGGTTAGACCACAATTCTATTTAAGTCCTAATCTCTGCGGACCTATTGCTTCATTATGACTATAATTTCATCTCTCAACATGTACTTAACAAAGGACTTCGACCATCTCTGACGTTATTAACTCTCGCTGGTATACGAACCTGGTGCATAAGAACGTCACGGCCATTTTCCACTTTGTTTGAACAGTAACGACAAAGTAGATCATCTGCATGCCTGAAACTGTGCAAGTACTCACGAAAGCAGCCATGCCCTGATAAAAACTGCATAAGATGATAGTTAAGAGTACACCCAATTGCTCATGTTCGGTATTAGTTCGAAAATCCAGCGCCCCTTTGTCGAGCTTTGCCATCGCTGCTGCCACAAGTCCATTTGTGAGACTGTCTGGACATTTACAGAAACCTCCGCGCATCTTTGGGCAAATATTGCCGCTAATTCGTTGACGTCAATATCGATCGGCTTGCAGTTTGCAAGAATGCTTATTGCAGCATCTGATACAGTTCTAAACGCATAGCAGACCCTGATGGAGTTAAGACGATGCACAGATGCGGCTCCTTTCATGTATGATCTGTCTTTAGTTACACTGGACCATACGGGTGTAGCATATCGAATGATAGACTTGCTGACTGCAGCTAGTAGTTCACGCACAGGTTATCTAACCCAGCCCAAATTCGGCATAAGCCTTGCCAGAACTGCCTGGGTCCTGGATGCTTTCTCGCTTATGAACTTTAAGTGATGCCTAAAGTTGAGCCGGCTGCCTAGAAAGACCCCGAGATATTTGATACACGATGTGGACGTTAAGTCTTGTGGCCCAACTCATATGTCCAGTGTCTCAATCTTCTTTCTGCTGCTTATTAGCACTACCTCCGTCTTATGATCCACCAGCTTAGATACTTGTATACGATATGTATAAGATTGTGAGATATGGTGGGCAAAGATGAATTTCGGAAACAATTATAAAAACATAATTGTATAAGCATGGTATATAGCATTAGTGGGGGTTAAGTAGGCAAAACTAAATGAGGTCCACAATCTGCTGACAAGTGAATGATGAATCATCATATCTAAGAATAAAGCACTACACCAGCGAGCAGTGCTATTTCCCAGCAAAAATTCCAGACAATGTTAGAGTTTCCTTGAAAATTTCATCAAAATTGGTAAAACTGTTACGAAGTCTATATGGAGCATACTTACAAACAGACATACATAGTTCCATATTTTTATGTATATATATAGATTAAAGATACATAGATATATAGATAGATAGATAGACGTTGTAATTCGACGGACTATAGTTATAATGAAGGTTATTAAAATCATCTCTCAACACATTTTTCAACCTACCTAGTTGAATATGAGGGGTATAATAGGATCGGAAAGGATTGAATAGAATAGTATAGGATGGGATAGGATAGGATAGGATAGGACTGACTGATAAAAAATGTGCTATTTGGATTGTCCTTAGCTTCAGTGTCTATGTGTCAATGTGGTAATCCAACAAGGTGGTAACGTAGTTAATGGAGCCGGAGGTGGGTTTATAAGCAAAAATTACCTTGGAAGGTCATAAAATCTCAAATTGATGTCTTCAGTTAGTATTTTTAATAATTAAATATATCTGTTTCTATCTGCAATATATGTTTCAATATATAATACTTTGTATCAATGGGATCACTGATGATATGCAAATATTTACATCGTTTAGATTTCTTGTTATTTCTTCAAAAAGGAGTCAGTATTGTCACTATTATATTGAGGCATAACCATTCTTCCATAGAAATTTGAAGAATATTTTGTTTGCTAGTTTACAGGCAATGGAATCTTAGGAATTTTCAACACACCTCCTTTTAAAATTCCATTATCCGTTAACCTCCTTTACAACCCTAATTTAGACTTCGGTTTATGTGCTCCAATTTACCAAGTTATCCAAAGAAAACTGATCCAATATCCACTACTTATTATGCTATTCTCGTATATAACCTTAGCCAATTTAACCTATTTAACTTTAGCTTTTCCTCTTTGGTCTTTGAGCCGATGACTTATTTCTTTTATTCCAGTTTCTTAAATGATAATTTCTGACCGATCCTAAGTCAATAAAACATGTGATCTGAATATTCATTATCTTTTCCATATGTAGGATTTTTTTTCCTGTCCTTTTTAATTCCTTTAATTCACCCTTCATCCCTTGTTGATTTTCTTAAGAAGGAGACAATAAGTATTTGTTGTTGTTGTTTTTTTCCAAGATAGTAATGAGTGGAGGGAAGAGAGAAAACGCGCGCGAACGTTCGCTTGCATTTCCGCACCTTTAAAGCAAGCGGGGTCGGTCAACTGTGACGATCTTTAACAATAACTTCAGGCTAACCTTAGTTTTCTATCTGGTTTTTTTTTTTTTGTGTCTTATGTTGTTGTTGTTATTGTTACTTTAAGTGTGCGCGTCATTTACTTCCTGCTTTTGTTGTTGTTATTGTTTTACCTTTACCTTTACCTTTTTGTTTTTGTTTTTTTCATTTTCTTTTACTTTGTATTTTTTCGTAGGCTTTCGACTTTAAGTGTTGGGCATGAGGTTCAAGTTGCCTGCAATGAGGTTAAGGTTGAAAAGTTTCCCTTAGAAAAAAAACATAACAAAAATAAAAAAACAAGGAAATTATGTACTAATACTCTCACACACACACACACACACACACACACACATACACACACACGGAAGCACGCACACACATAGATGAATTGGGATCAAAGCAAATTAGTAAAAGCAAATGCAGTAAAGTAATGGAAAGAAAGAACAGAAGCATGAAGACCATAATGTCATCTTCATGCGCTGGTCAAAATTGTCAAAATGCATTAGGCAAATAACAATCATGATGATGATAATGAAGATGATGATGATAATGATAATGAAGATAAAACATATCATGTTATAGTGGTGTAAAAAGAGCCTCCTACTTACTTAAAATTATGCTGAAAAGTTAGTTACAAGCAGATTGGCGATTTACGACTTGCGAGCCCCCACACAGAATTTAAGGGGCCCCTAATGTCTAATCTGAATACAATAAATTACATAATCATCAGCACATTTGAGTATAAATATGTGTGCACTTAGATATGAATTACCTTTTCTTTAGAGTATTTTTGGAAATCTGATTTTAGTATGAGGCCACTCTTTGGTCAGGACCCAAGGCTCTTGTCCAAATTCCCCCAAGGAAAATGCTTCTATATATACTTACATATACTTAGATACATACATGGATACATATACATAAATACCTACTTAAAACATCTATGTGTAAATAGTACCATAGTATGTATATGAATCAAACACACAAATGTGTAACCAATGACAACGAGATTTAAACAAAATGAAATGCAAGAAAAAAAAAAGAAGAAGAAAACCAACCAAACAAGGAAAACCAAGTTTAAATATTAATTTGTGTTTCATCAACGCTTAAATACACTACAGACATCTAATATACATACATACTAATGTTGTGGCTATATATTAAATTATCTTTTAGTTGGTTATTATATCTTTCAATAATCACTTCAATAGTTTTATTAATTAAAATAATAAATGTATCATTGAGATACTAATGAAGAATTAAGATAAATTTATGTACGAATGTATTACATAGCCAGGCAATTCCTAAAACAGAGTGGATTCTTATGAGCTCAAGAAAAAGGTGGATAAAATCCTTGGACCTTCTTGCTGTTCACAGGAAATTGTATGGCAAGTGATCACTTCAACAGAGGACTACATATATACATCTCTGCCAAAATAGGTAGCATTCTGCGTAGGGCCCATCATTCAACTCCCCAAGCACCACCAGACCTAAAAAACTAGAATGTAATATACAGGCATATTGATTGTATTATCGCACAAAAGTATCGTCAACGAAGGGAATGGCAAAACTTAAGGTCACTTGATGCAAACCATTGCCAGTGAACGAACTTAGTGAAGCCTTAAAATTTGAGGATCAGTTCGCCCAGCACCAATATATAGTCAACTTGTCATCTACAAGCACAAAATTTATTTTGTGGAGGTCGCAAAAAAGCATGAAACCGTCAGTTAACAGTCGACATTCCGAGAAGGGATCAAAATGGTAAATGGCCACTCAGTGACGAAGAAAGTTTTTGCACATCATCTCACAAATAATTTTCATTTCATTTTTTATTTATTAACCACTTTAACCCAAAAAAGAGGCCAGGACATGATCAAATCTAGCCTAAAATGATAATGCAACTATCGGGCCGACTCTTTAATGCGATGTTACTGTATGGGAACCAAATGGAAAAACTCGATCATAATAATGATCCCTAAAGCAAGGAAGGACAAGACGCAAGCTTCAACTTACAGAGCAATAATGAATGCTTTATCTATACCATAGGAAATTAACAGGATTTTAGGCGATAGAGAGTTTTTTAATCGATAGACGAATGAATATGCATATGTATGGGATGAAAAAAGACCTTCTGAGGTGACTGACCTCAGTTGATAAGATAAGAGATTTTTGTGATGATTTTTACACCTCCCCCTGTCAAAGGTGGATAACTAATAATTTTTCGTTTACAGATTTGTAATAATTTAGATTTTAAAATGACGTCACAAAGTTTATGAATCCCCCTCCCCTTCCGGTCACAGGTGCTCACACTACATACCGCCCCCCTCCCTCTCTTTAGGGAACGTGCCCATAATACGTGACCCTTTTAGGGGGGAGGGGGGTGGTCTTCAAAATACTACTTGTTTGTTTATGTTTTCGTCACGTAGTCAATATCCTCTAGGGAAATCTCGCTCTTTTTCGAGCTATATACAAATATGGCACACAGGGCTTAGCACACAGGTGGCAACAAAGACAAATATGTGACACAGGCATCTAATTATGTAAATGCATTTCATGTTGTTATGGTCTGCATGGAAGGCTATTTTTTTCATCGTGGCGTACCACATCACATGTGTTATCTATTCCAGTTTAAGAAATACGGCACAAAATAGGCGAACTTGTAAAAAAAAAACGCGGAAAAATTAGCTTAGATTTAATTTTGCGAAAAGTTTATTGATGATAAAGAAAACAACGAATCAAAGCCAAAGTAATATAAATCATTTCCCAATAAAAATTCTTAAAGACTCAGGTGTCGTCGAGTCGCTCTGTAAGCAGGAAAAGATCTGCAATATTTTACATTTGCGATACATGTGTTGTCGATTATCAGTCAATAGGACTTTGTATTGAAGATTGTTTCATAAACACATTTTGTGAGGTATCGCTACTACAATAAAAAAATAATTTTCATTTATATTTCAATTTGTTTTTCTCAATCGAAAGAAAATATTGTCACAGGTTAGTTGCAAATTTCGTGTCACATATACTTATGTCTTGGTCTAAGAGACAGATTACTTTACCTATAGACCAGTCAAAAGTACTCTAGATACCTGTGAAATTATTATTTTTAGCTATTTGTGATTTTACAGGAACATTATCGCTGTCTGTTCTTTTGATTAAGGAGATAAGTAAGAGTTTTTAGTGTTTTAGCACAAGCGTTGTTTGCGATTAGTTGATCCTGAATGGTAGGTAATTTTTTATAAAATATTTTTAGCGATTCAGACCAAATCTCGGGAACAGGGATACAAATCGGGACCAAAACTATTTTATATTCAAGCCGGGAACATGTGTAAAACATTCACCAAATTTCAATGCAATCAGATGAACGGTATGGCAGCGCATAACATACGAACAATTTAAAACATTAATTTTTATATACGAGTATCAGATAAAGAAAGATACAATAATTTTATTTTCTTAAAAGAGTAAAATCAGCATAATTCACATAGATATATATATATACCAATATGCATCTGAAAATCCAAAATACATGTAACTAAACTATCTTCCCCTACCCAAAAAATTTCACCCACAAGTAAAAATGCTAAGAATTCTTACAAAAGACAAATACATATACACACGTGTATATGGATAGACATACATACTTATATAATACAACTACTCCATGTAAAGATATACATATGTAGATACAGATAGATAGATATGGACACATACATATGTACATAAACACACATATGTATCTTAAAGTAAACGCACGCATTTACGCATTAACACGCAAATAAATACTTGCATAGATACTTAGTTAGAAGTAGATGTTGTACAGAGCTCAGTAGTTCTTGTTGGCATGTGTGTTTTACACATACGAATATATACATATGTATATGTAAGGTATATAAAGCAACATCAACGATAACACTTCCACAGCTTGACGACGTCTCTTCACTAAATAATCCTATTTGATAGATCCGTAAAAACTAAAGAATCCGAATAGTACAAAATATTGCTCAAAGATACAACAAATGCATATATGTATGTATGTATAATATGATACATATGTACATATATACATATGGTACATAGATGCCTATGTAAGTAGATATACTTGAGATCGAATAGAAAATAAAACTCCCTCTATATTAAGATTAAGAATCTCACTCACTCATTCTTTTCGCTTTCTTAAAAGCTGGGCTGAGCTTACTGAGGCTTTCTTATTCTTTTATTATGGTTGGTATATTTTTCTCCATAATACGATACTCTCATACTGCCGCCTGTCTGTATCACCCCATACACACACACACGCACTCACTCGCTGTTAATGCTATCGAACTAAGTTTTTGTGATTTTTTTTTTTCTTACTGGATTCTCATGATATTCAGTCGGCGCTTACGCAAAGCACCACAGAGCAACGCAGCGCAGAATTTATCTCTGAACCAATACAAATGCAAAGACTCAGCCACACTCTCGCTGGCTCACTCATTCACTTACTCACTCACTCATTCATATTTACACCACTTGCCAAGCATGCATGCGTCGCAATCGTTTGCTTTGTCTGACTAATTTAAAGGAGGAACAAATGTACAAACGAATATGTGAATGAATCAATAAGTCGTGTCTCTTGTGGAGTGGAGTGGCTGCGGCTGAGGCTGCTGCTGCTGTAATTTTTGTTGCTGCTGCTGCTTGTTTTGCTTGTGTGTGCAAGCACTCAGTCATTTGCTGTGGCGTCGGTGGTGGCGCTCGCTCTTGCTCTTTTGATGTCACCTACTCTTGCTCTCACAGGCACACAAGGCGCAGATAATTCACTAATACAAGCAAACAAGAACATCTCTATGCGCTGCTTACTTGTTGTTTTTATTGTTGCTGCTGTTAATGCTCTCCATTTTTTTCTTCTACTTTGAGATTAGTGTGCTTTACGTCTGTCTGGCTGTTTTTCAGGCAACTGTTTGTTCGTTCGTTTGTTTGTTGGTTTGTTGGTTTGTTGTACAATACTCAATTGTTACACACACATGCATATCATAACTGAATGAATGCTTATATCTGCTGCTATTGCTGCTGCTGCGATGTTCACTTTTCCACTGTCTCAGTCGTCGTTACCGCTTCCATTCATTCGCATTTAGATGGTGGGTTCGTTGCGCCGTTGCGCTATGGTCTTTTTGTGCATTTTCTTTAAATACAACTTCACAGATGGTGTCTCGATTCAGTCGAGCTTCATCTGCCAAACCGTAAAGGGATAAAAGGCATAAAGCGCATCATTCAAAATTATTTATTTATATACATATTTTTTTTTTTAAATAAAAGTAAAGATCAATCGAACGATCGATGACTGGAAACAAAAACAGTGTCTTAATTTTTTTTTTTTAATGTTATAAAGAACAACAGCAAAAATTAAATAGCATTTCTAAATGTTTTTTAATACCAAAAAAATAAAATGAAGAAAATTCGTGTAATGGATACGTAAAAATAAATATTAAATAAAATAGATACATAAAAACAATTCCAAAAATTATTAACAACAACATTAAGAAGAATTGAACCAATCAACAACAACATCAACATTAACATCCTTCGCTGCTCTGCTTCATTCAACTCTGCTCAACTTTGCTCTACTCTTCTCTGCTCTGTTCTCTTTGGCTTCTTGTATAAACTTCGGCAGAAGCCATCAACTTCGTGAGACGAACAACAGACGTCGTTAACATCGTCGTCGTCATCATCATCATCAGCCATCCAACGTCAACGTCGACGGCGACAACATTGTCATTGCTGTCGCCGTTATTTATCATCGTCAGTCTTCTGCAGTGAATAACACAAAAATATACAAGCATACATTCACTCACGGACGGGCAGCATGAGCTGAGAAACTGAGGTGAAACTGAACTGACTCCGATTCGATTCGAATCCGATCCGATCCGAACTTAACTCAAGTGGTGTATACAATTTGTCTTCTTTGCTCTGTTCTCATAACGTTTGTGCGCGTGAACGCGAAAGCATCTTCGCAGCTCCGCAAGCGCAAAAGCCAAGGAAAAATAATAAGAATAATAAGAAAACCGAAAAAAGAAAAGACAAAAAAAAAAACATTGAAAATTTAAAATTCATTCAAATCCAAAACAGAAAAATACCAAACTTCTTCAATACAATTTGGAACAATTTTTTTTTTGTTGTGCGTCTAAGTGTGCCTTGCTGTCATTATTTTTTTTTTTGTTTCATATTTGTCATAAAAAATAAACAACAAAAATAATAGTAAAATAATAAAAAAAAAAAAAATTTGTTGTCTGTGTTCAGTGTGAAAAATAAAAGCGACAGAAAAATAAAAATAATAAATTAAAACAAAATAAAATGTAATTAAATGATTTTGTTTGATGAAAAAATAAACAAAGCATACAAAAGCAACCGTCGGTGGTTTAATACATATATTTTTTTTTTTTTTAATTTAAAACAATTTTGTGCAATTTTAAAATTTTTTTTTTTAACAAAATAAAAAACTAAGTGAATTTATACACATAAATAATTAACGGCCATAACTACAACAACAATACAACAATAGCAGCAACAAATCATTTATAAAAAAAAAATAAAAAAAAAAAAGCAAGCAAAGAAAAACAAAAAAAAAAACATACTACTTATTTACATATTTACAACTGTGATTTACAAAATAAAAGAGGAAGAATGTGAAAGGTGACAGGAGCAAAGAAGAAAATTTCAATTGCAAAACCAAAAAGAAAGAAAAACAAAAATAAATTTCATTGATTTTCATTGAATTTGTGTGCTATTTTTTTTTTTTATTAATATTAACAATCAACAAACAACAACCAACAACTAAGAAGGAAATCGGAAACAAGCAACAATTTCAAAGAAAACAAAAAAAAGGTAAAAAATGCTATCAAATCAAATATATTATAGTGAATCATGAAAATATTCTCAGTTACAATTAACACACTGATCTTTGAAAGTTTTTGTCACAAACAATCGATAACATTTTATTTACATAAGTATCTAGTCCCTTCTTTTTTGTGGAACGCAAGTGTGTCCTTTTCATTTTGCCATGTCGCCAAATTTTTTAGGTTGCTAGAGAAATTCGATAAATTTTATTGTTATGAATCCCATTACTAATATCAAAGATTCAAACAGTTTAGAAAATAATAAAATATCATTCAATTTATAAATCACTACTTAGATGCCCCTGTAGACGTTGCTCTGTTATATCTTTAAACTTTATATGCATCTCACTTGCACACTTTGACTTCTTTTCGATTTTTTTTTTCGGGTTCTTCCTAATTTAGTATTGAGGCAAATAAAACAAAAAGAAAAAAATTATTCAAATCAGTCGAGTCATTCTTGATTTATATATTATATATATAGATAGATAGATGTGTGATTGCCTCCATTTCTTTCGCGTGAAGAAGCTGACTGAATGGGTGCAATTTAATCACCGATACTCAACCTACCCATCAACATACAGAGACTGGTATGCGGGACATTCACTCGCCTGCGCATTGGTCATACATATACGAGATACTCATCAACACCTTCTCAACCAATTAGTCCATCCAACATGCCCTTTCTGCAGAATCGTCCTCATTGTAGAAAATTTTCTTGACTCCTACCCACAGTTCGAGAACATTAGGAGGGTCATCCATAAAAATCTTCAATAAATTTTCAAAATTACATTACGAATTTAAACTAAAAAATGTAAACCACAGATGTTAATAAATCGAGCTATCGAGGAGCTAGTCAAATATATTGTATAAACAAATAATATTAATTAAAATACTTTAGATTGACGTGAAAATTTCATGATAATTTAACTCAGAATTCAAAACACATTTTTACAATACAATAAATACATTTATTTGAGGTCAATTATGTCGAAAACTTTGAAAGAAGTCATAGGCTGATCGGGATTAAAAATTAAATGTGAAATATATAACAATCTTATATGCCAAAAATTTCAGTAATACATATAGTGACTTACATATAAAATCATAGAGAGACGTATTATATTCAAAATCCCAATGTAAATGATGAATCAATGTAAAAATAAGTTTCTTTAGTAAACCAATAACAAATAGTTGTACATATTTTAGTGATTTATTATAGTAGTATATCATCTATTTTCGGACAAAAACCAGTATATTTCATCTAAAATTTGTTAAAAAGCAGTAAATCGATTTTAGAAAAATAGTATTTTTCGCAGTATAAATTTTATTCATTGAATAATAACAAAAAAAAAAGCAACTTAAAGATTGAGCATTTTATTTTCTCTATCCGAATCGTCTCCGCTTTCCATCTCAATCTCTCCTTCTGTGGTTGTTCCTTCATATTTGGAGTTTATTATTATAAAAACCAACGCATGCATATGTCAAATTACATTTGACTATCTCATTATCGCCTTCGGATTTTCCACTTTCAATTGTGCTTTGTCTCACTTCCAAGTATCGTGTACTCCAGAAAATATTCGTTCCAATGATGCTGAAGTTCCTGGCAAGCATAAAATGTATTCTACAATTTGCTCCATTTATTTATACTCGCAATCGACATTATTCTTGTGCGAGCACAACTCGCATCCCGTTACTCGTTACTTTTGTTAATTTGGCAGACTCGTGCCGCCAATCGTGGTCAGCGAGAGTTTGTTGTTGATATTAACTATTGTTGCTGATGATCATAATGATGACGGTAATGACGTTCATCTGTGTCGTTTGATTATGTTTTTGTTGTCTTATTATTGTTTTTAGCTTTGCTCTTTTTTCACACATGACTATTTCTAAGAATTGATAATAGAAATGTTCAAAAACCTTTTGTTTGTTTTTTTTAAGTTTCTAAATACTGCGAAAAACAGTATAGATCCGCTCCTTGATCATCTATGATCAGTTTATTAAAAAGAAAAATTATCTTAGGCTATCGTTAGTTCTACGGAATTTTAGTAAGAGAATCTTTTGTTCTTTCTTGTTTTTCTTTTCGTAATTTTTATTGGATATTAGAATATTATTTTTTTTTTTTCACTAGTAGGATCAATAAATTTGAATTGGATAATGACTTTGATTTCTTTATTTTTATTATACATAATTTATTTGCTTACACTACTTACTCGTATACGATAAACATCTCTAAGAAAGTCTTTAAACCTACATATGTATGTATGTGAATCATGAGAAGCTTAATTTTTGAATGCTTCTGAACAGTTTACAGTTCTAATTGTATTAAATCCTATTGCATCATTTAATTTTGAAATGTATTTCTTATTTGTATTATATTTGGTACATACTTATATTTTCCATCAAATCATACTACTATGAACTATAATCATGGGTTTTGTGTTTTCTACAAAAATTGATCTTTCAAATTCTGATTATCTAAAATTTTAATTGATACTAGCAGAAGCCTGGCGCGTATTGCTATTCCCCAATAAAATCTTATCAAAATCGACTTTGTACGGAAATGTTATGTAGAAAGAATAATATTTATTTTAATTTGTTGTGACTCAAAATTCAAAAGAAATATTTTCAAAAATATTAGACTTAATTATCTGACATAGTTTGATAAGGACTACCTAAGCTTTATATGCAAAATTTGATCCATTAATTCTTTTCTTTTCCATTTGTCCAATCTGCATTAAACTTTAGCTAAACATTCTCCAGACTATAGTAGAGTTTCCCAGAAATTTTCATCAAAATAGGTAAAGCGATTTCTGAGTACATAAGGAGCATACATTCATAAATAAATACAAACATAGATCCATTTTTATACATAATATATTTTCATAAACATATATAAATATATGTAAATATATATTTGCCCATACTACATATTTATAATATTTATTGAAGTACTATGTACAGTCCTTTTTTATCATCCCATTTCCTCCACCATATTGCTCCAAAATATTCCTAAGCATTGCTTATGGTCACCTAGAAAATATGTACATATGTGAACGTCGGTACATCTATCCGAAACTGGATCGGTAAACCATAGAAATTTAACGTTTGCATTTCCAAAATTCATTTATTTTATTATTCAAAAAAAAAAAAAAAAAAAAAATAAATAAAAATAAAGAGGGTTCATGAACAATAGAGAATCTTTTTCTATTTAATACTACTCAGTACTACTTAGATTGTATTGTAGATTTACAGATGTTTTTATTATTTAAATAGAATTGTTTAAAACCAAAACAAAAATCCAATAAAAATCCATAAATGTTTACATTCTTTAAAACGCTTTTTTATTTTTTTGTATTTTTTTTTTTGTTGTTGTTATTTTTCATTCTCGAAACCCCCTTTACTATTCTCTCTTAATTAAAAATTGTTTATCATGGCGCCAGAACCCACAAATACATGCTCATACTCATACTAAACACACGTACTACTATTTACTACTACTACTTATGAGTCACAATTTGATTATTATTTATGTAGTACTTAGTAGTATTAAATTACTATATTATTATCATTATTATGATAATAATCATCATGTTAACATATTTGCAAATTTGACTTTTTTGAAAATTTCTTTGATAATGAAAGAAAAAAATTCTTAAGACTTTAAATTTTATTTTTTTGTTATTATTTTAAAGAATTAAATGAAAATTGTTAAATTTAGAAAAAGAATTTAAATAAATTCCAAGCTTTAAATTGCTCATTATTTGAACAGATTTGACGATCGTACGAATATTTATCCGGCAGTCAAAGTCAAGATCAAATCAAATAATATTACTTATATTATATATACATATTTATCCGATTTTGGGCAATATCTCTTCTTCGCCACTTAAAAATATCGAGCGCGTGATAAACATTTATTGCGATATACAGGTTTTTTTTGTTTTTTTTGTTTTTTTGAAAAGATAATTTAGAGGTTTTTCCAAAAGATTTCATCATGACAATTCATTGTTCTCTATTAAAAAAAACTTATCAGATTAATATACAAATATATAGTATACTTAAGACACCTGAGAGGCGAAAATGGTAACACGTAGCTTTACAGATCTTTAATACACGAAGTCCATGAACGATAGTATTACTCGTATATAGGGAGCGACGGCAAACTTCTCTATACACACCTGCCGACGTTTTCATACAACATTTCTTCTTTGAAGGCATCTTTATCTCATTATTTTATAGGAACTAGTACTGGTTCCAAAGGGACTAGCCACGAACCAATTTTTGACCAGTGATTCATTATGCAAATACATATGTACATATGTATATTTATATCAATAGGTTCTATAGGATAGGATAGGATATATGATTGATAAATGTCAATGAACGTCCCCTTGGAAATATATTATATTAGAAGGTACCAAATTCGATTCACCTCCGCTACTTTATGCGGCACAAACCAAATTGAGCTCCAAACAGTTCCTGGATTGGTGACCATACGTACTACCGGGTTGGTAACGCAAAATATTCTCACATATACCTCCCTGCCCGGAATTTCCAATTTATTGTAAACATCCAAATTCACTAATAATAAGTGAAGTATATAATAAAACTTAGATAAAAATTTTATGGACAGAGGGCTTATAAAAAACTCAAAAATTACCATAAGAGTAGCTCAATTAAGGGAAACAACAATTGCATCATGCAATATTATTAAATCTGATCTAATAAGTTAATCTGATCTTAACTGAATTTAACGAACTTAATAGTTTATTATTAATTGAATTCTATCATCTTAGTCAATAAAGAACATGGACACGTTTTTCTGATCAAAAAAATAAAAGAAAAGAATGCCAACAGAAACAGAAATCCTCTGAGCAAAAAGTAAATTGCAAATATAAAAAAAAAGGAACCGAAATCAATAAAAGTTCCAATGTCATAAGTGATTAGTTTTTCATTCTCATATATTAATTTGTTTCCGAAATTGTACTTTGCTCAAGTTCTCCCTTCACTAGTCAAAATGAGAAACCCGACACTGATAAAGAGAGGATGTTTCGCTGCTTTATATTATAATACTTTTGGTTCGTTAATCCCTATGAATTTATACTTATCAATATTGGAAAAATTTACAAATAATCAATAATTAAGAATTTCAAGAGAAGGATCATTGTATCATTTTAAAATCATTTAATAAATAAAAATTGTTATTCCCACCCTCCCCCATTTAAATTAAATGGGTTTATCGAATTAAAAGAGAAAAACTAATAAAACTTTCACATTTTTCCATATTTCATTTCTCTCTCATTTATAGATTATTTTTCAACCGAAATCAAATAAAGAAATTATTCTTTCAATAAGCAAAAGTAAAAATAAACGACAAATTAAAGGATCTCAACTTAAAAGCAACAGAAAAAAAAAACAAAAATCGAAAACGAAATAAGAACAACGAAAATGCTTGCAACGCAACAACAAAAACAGCAACAACATGCAAAAACAACAACAACAAAAACGACACCACCAGCAACAGCAACAGAATCAGAAATCCAAAAAATCAAAATGGAAAGACGTGATTCAACAACATCGGAATCCTCAGTGGAACAACTCGACTTGGGACGCACACCAAAAAAGTTAAGCGCTCATAGTGCGACAACTTCAACGCCTCACAGCAAGAACACCAATAGTAACACAAACAAAATTACAACAACAACAACAACATGTACTACCAATGGGGGCCTTGACAACATTGTAACAACAACAACAACAACAGTACCAACAACGCGTAAACGTAAATTGCGGTGCACAAAAGACTCTGAAGATGATATTAATGATGATATTGATGGTGATATTGATCATGGACACGATGATCACGATGATAATGAAGATGATGATGGTGTTGAAGAAGAAATTGAAGAAAATCTGGTCAAAATTAAAACAGAAGATGATGATCATAATAATGATGATGATAATGATAATGATGCTGCTGGTGATGCTGATGGTGCTGCTGATTCAACAGCAGTGAAGAAACATCAACGCACACATAAACGCCGTCGCGCCAGTAGTAATCCCCATCGTTTAGATAAACGTAGTGGCGCCAATGCCATAGTTCAACTGATAACCGATTCGGAATCAGGGAATTCACTTCGTAAGAAATTTCGTTTCAATCGAAGCAATTTGGATCAACAACAACAACAACTACAGCAGCAACAACTTAGCAATAATGAATCAGGTTTTGTTGATGCTAGTGGCAATGGTAGTCAATATTCATTGAATGCCAATGTTAGTGTTGCATCATCATCGGGTGGCTCATCACCTCATGGTGTCTCTAGTCCAGAATCATTGAGTGGCGCTGAACATCATCATCAACATCATCATCTTCACCATCAGCCTCATAATGAACATATGAAATTTGTATGCCCAATTTGTGAGGTTGTCTCAGCAACACCACATGAATTTACAAATCATATAAGATCCCATAATTACTCCTCAGGTGATACTGAGAATTTCACATGCAAAATATGCTCAAAGGTAAGCACGAACACACATACTACTCTACTTACAATTCCTTTAATTTAATTAAAATAATTCAATGACAGAATAATCAGGAGAATTCAAATCCTATATTTCTTATGTATCTAGCCCTAGTTATATACGTATATTAAAATCTCTTTTGAAGGTCTCTTATTGTACATAGTATTTTAGTTTCATATCGTATCATTTTTGTTTTTATTACATATTTCTAAAAATGTGAAAACTAAAAGTTTGTCTTGTTCTCTAGGGGCTATATAATTGTAGTAGTTATAGTAGTAGTACATACATATATTTCACTGCTATGGTCCTTAAAATCTTGATTAGCTTAAATACATATGTATTAGACTAAAAGTGAACTGAACTGGAAATTCCAGTAAAATAGAAATTAAAACATTCCCACATTAGAGTATAGAAAAGCCCACTTACTGATATATGATCAGTGTATATACATTATTGTATATACATTACATATTAAATTGAAAATAAATTTACGATCCTTTAAGAAAATAATCATCAATCAATTTAACTTTTAGTATAGCAATCAAATTTATCAATTTATAAAATTTCATTTCATTTGAACATAATTTTAGTTTATGAAATTTTTAGAAAGTTTTTTAAGAAGAGGAAATTCTGTCGAAAGATATAAGGTGCCCATCGATGACTTAAGGTATCTCTCTTTTTCCGGTATAGTCCATTTCGCCCTAAGCACAGGGCACTTTAAGTATCAATAGCAACTTAGTTTGAGTATAAGAAAATTAAAGTGCTATTTCAGTAGTATTATGTTTTAAGGATCAGATCTCGGGTACTGGGATATATATCGGGAACAAAACTATCCTATATTCAAGCCGAGAACCAATCATATGCATTCACAAACTTTCAATGCAATCAGATGAAGTGTTTGGGAGCACATAACATACAAACAATTTAAAATACTTATTTTTACCTTTACTTGCTTACCATAGACTATATGTAGTAATATAGAAAGATTGAGTTTCATACTTATATGATTATAACCCTTAAATATTTGTTATGTTTTTTTAAAATTATAAATTTTCTTCACTTCCATTTCCCATTTTATTTAACTGATTTTTATTTTCTCTCTTTTTTCTGTCTCTCTCTCTCTCTCTCTCTCTCTCTTATTTTTAGGTGCTTTCATCGGCCTCATCATTGGATCGTCATGTGCTTGTGCACACTGGTGAACGTCCATTTAACTGTAAATATTGTCATCTAACCTTTACCACAAATGGTAATATGCATCGTCATATGCGCACACACAAACAGCATCAACAGAATCATCAGCGTCGTAACTCGAATGGAACAAAGAATAATGGAGGTGGTAGTGGATCAGCAGCAACACAAACATCAACAACAACATCAGCAACAATACCAAATGCTTTAACCTCAACTTCTGCAAGTAGCAGCAACAGCAGAGGAGGAGGTGGTGCTGGAGGAGGAGTTAATGAAGGTGTTAATAAACAGCAAACACTAATGGTTAATGGCGTTGGTGTTGGTGTTGGTGGACTAGTAAGTGGTATTGGTATTGGAGATGTTGGTGCTGGTGGTAATGGTGGAAAGCGTCGTTTAAATGGTAGCAGTGGCGGCAGTGGTAGTGTTGGCAACATAGAAAGTTACGAAAGTGATGATGGCAGTTGCTCAATGGATTCTACAAGTGCCAACAGTCAAAGCTCATCCAGCAATAATAATAACAATAATAATAACAACGACAACAACCTTAACAATAATAATAATAATAATAGTAGTAATCATCATCATCATCATAATAATAATAACAACAACAATTTAAAAGCCAACAACAATTTGAAACGAAAAAAGCATGATTCGCGCGATCTTCAATTAAATGTTGTTGATGACAACAATAGTACCAACAATACCAAAGCGACAACGACAACAGAAATTGGAAATGATAATGAATCTGCTGCTACTGGTAATGATGATGATGATGATGATGAAAATGATGATGTTGATGATGTTTCACCGGGTGATAATGATAAGCTCGTGCTTATGACAACAGGAGGAACTACAAAGCATCGACGCGTGAAGACCACAATTAATAATAATATAATTGAATCTGTTGAAGCTGAAGAAGAAGCCACCACCACCACCATCATCAATAATAACCATGATCATGATGATGATAATGATAATGATGATGATGATGGTTGTAATGTTAATGACAATGATGATGTTGATGGCGATGATGATGATGAAGTCAACGAAATTGATGCCAATATCATAAATAGAAATAATGATGGTGATGATGTTGATGCTGATGATGCTGATATTATAACAAGTACACCAGATGTTGCTACTGTTGCAGTTGGTGCAGAACCCGAAGAACTCACAACAATTAGAAAAGTTAACTCAGCTGAATATCAAGTTGATCCAACATTATGTTGTCCCGTTTGTAAATTAGTTGATTTCGTTTGCCTACGTGATTTGGGCATACACATGGATCATTCTCATCCAAATATACCAACAAAATGTCGTCGTTGCAAGGTTGTATTTCGTACACATCGTCAACTAAATACCCATCCATGTACAAAGAAACTAAAGAATACATTGAAGGCTTTGGAAAAACTTAAGAAACTTGAGAAAAGAAGTTCCTCACCGATTAATCCAAGAACTTCTTCGGCTAATCAATTAAACTTTTCAACCGATTTTCATGATGAAAATGAAGATACTACTGATTTTGAAAGTGTTGATGGCAACAGTGATGATGATGATGATGATGATGATGATAATAATTATGATGAAAATGACTATCAAACTGATCATCAAATAGCATCATCTTATAATCAGCAGAATGTTCTTCAACATAATAATGATGATGGTAATGGTAATGATGATGATGATGATAATGATGATGATATAGAAGGTAATTCAAATAATGGTAATGGCAATATGCATGATAATGAAACTGATGGTCGTTCAAAAATTTCAACTGATTTACATCGTCGTGAAGAACTATTACGTCAATTGTATTTAAAAAATAATAAAACTGCTGTCAGCATGTTGTCACCAATCTATAATGATGAACCATCTGATAATGCATCATCATTGCTCAAATATGAAGTTGGTGATACAAAGCAATCACATGATTCTAAAGATTTGGCTGATATACAATCAATACTCAATATGACATCATCATCGTCGACATCGAATTTCTTAAAGAATTTCGAACAATCGGTAAATACACCATCCAGCAATTATAGCTGCGATAAGGATGAAGAGGAGGCTCAAGATGCATTCACATCAGAGTTTCGTAAAATGAAATTACGTGGCGAGTTCCCGTGTAAACTTTGTACGGCAGTATTTCCCAATTTGCGTGCACTCAAGGGACATAATCGTATACATTTAAGTGCCGTTGGTCCAGCTGGTCCATTCCGTTGTAATATGTGTCCATATTCGATATGTGACAAGGCAGCGCTGGTACGTCATATGCGTACCCATAATGGCGATCGCCCCTATGAATGTGCGGTATGTAATTATGCTTTTACCACAAAAGCGAATTGTGAACGTCATTTACGTAATCGTCATGCAAAGACAACAAGAGATGAAGTGAAACGCGCAATTATCTATCATCCATCAGAAGATTCCTCATGTGATGATCCTGTCAAGAAATTACATTTATTTAATGGTTCATCTGATTTCGATGATGATATTGAAATGACAAGTGCTACAGCTGCTAATGGTAGTAGTGGAAGTGTAAGTGGTACTGGTGCTGGTGCTTTTCAATCACTATATCATCAACCTAAAGATCGTTCGACTCCAGTTTCACATTTAAAGGAAATGCTATTGGCAGATCATCATCATCAACAGCAGCAGCAGCAGCATAGTCATCATGGTCATGCTCAAGCTGCCAATAATAAACCACTTAAGATTCAAGTTAAAAGTCTCGAACAATTACTGGATAAATCTAATTCATCAATTTATAATGAGAAACCACAAGCTACAACAACAACAACAACAACAACAAATAATTTAAATCAAAGTACAGCTCCAACTGATCATCCATCACCCATTGATTTAAGCATGGATGCACTTGATTTAAGCAAAAAACCAAATAGTGGTGAAAAACCCAGCGGACTACCACACACAATTAATGAACCAGAATTGAATTCACTTGGTAGTGGTGGTGGTGGTGTTGCTGGTGCCATTATTGGTGCCGAGCCCAAATTTGATTTTGCCATGCTCGAGAAGAATCAACAATTATTACTTGTTCAACAGCAACTCTTGAATGAAGCTTTTCCAAAGGCTCTAGTTGATCCAGCTCAATATTTCCAGCAATTGTATCGCAACCTTGTCTTTCAACCAACTTTCAATCCCTTCTTCTTGCAAAACTCTTTCATGCCAAATCAGCTCAATGATTTGCAAAAATTTGCACCGCTCATGAGTCGCATGTTTGGTAATGCAGCTGCCAGTAATAGCAGTGCAGCCTCAGGAGCGGCGACCAGCTCCTCTATGAATGTAAATGACGCCATCAATAAACATAATGCCACCAACTCGCCAACTACTTTGTTGCCACAAATAAGTCCATTAATGTCAAGTGAAAAATCGAGTACACAATCTTCACCGAATTCGATTGCAGCTCAGCTATTACCCAAGTCAATGCGTTCATCACCTTCAGCTGCTCCATCAACAGTAAATAGTGGTGGCTCTTCATTGAATATCCACGCCATCCTCACCATCAGCATCATCCACATCACCATAACATTCCGCCGACTGTACTATCAGGTGGCCCAGTTAAAATGGTCATCAAGAATGGTGTACTCATGCCCAAGCAGAAGCAACGTCGCTATCGTACTGAGCGTCCCTTTGCCTGTGAACATTGCTCCGCTAGATTTACCTTACGCTCAAATATGGAACGCCATGTCAAGCAACAACATCCCCAGTACTATGCCCAACGTCAACGTAGTGGTCATCATGTAATGCGTGGCCGTGGAGCTTCCAGCAATGCTGCTGCTATGAACAGTTTCAATCATTTGCAGGCTTTTGCTCAAGCCCAAAGTGGTGCTCATCATGGACATCTCGCATCAAACAAAAGTGGCATAAGCACCGCTGCCTCTTCACCCATATCAGAGCAAGTGAAATATGCAATTTTAGCTCAACAACTTAAAGCACGTAAAGATACTGATTTACTTCAACAAGCCCTGGCTCATGGTTCCAGTAGTATAGCAGCGAATCATCTATTGCTTGGTAGTGGTGGTGGAGGTGGTGGTGTAACTGCCGCTTCAACTATTGGTGGTGGACCCATGCCGAATAATATCGGTCAAGGACAGTTTAACTTTGTCGCTCAGATGAATCATAGCAATCAGAGTAGTAACAATGATTCAAATGCGAATGGTGCCATGGAAGATGATGAACCCAAGTTGATAATTGATGAAGATGATGACCATGAAGACGAAGATGATGATGAAGATGGTGATCATGATGACAATAACGATCATGATGAAAATATTGTTGATAACAACGATGAACAAGATGATGTTGAACAAATAGATGATGATATTGAGGTTATACCAGATGATGATGATGGTGCTGACGATGCTATTGCTAATAAAAAGGAAACTAGTCATCATGAAGATGAAGAAAATAAAGCTACTGTTGCTGCTCCATTTTCTGCTACTTCCTTGTCTATTAAACCAATGGAAATTAAGCCTTCAACAACTTATAAGTCTAAAGAGAAACTTGAAAATGCCAAGAGAATAGCTGAAACCATTCTAGAGCAAACTATCAAAGCAGGTCTATCGACGACACCAACACCAACACCAATATCGTCAAAATCCAACCCAACACCAACAAAGCAAGCGATCAAATTGAATGATGAATCAAAATCAGTAATGCCGACACCAACGTCTACATCTCACACCAGTAGCGGCTCAAAGGCACAAGCCATGAAGTCAATGATTGCTCAAGCCGGTTCAGTCGGTAAATTTCTTAAAGAGGTCGCCAGTTCACCCTTCAAAGATGAGTCTCAAGATCTTGTGCCCGTCTCGAAGCTCGTTGACAATGCCACTAGCAATCAAATGTCCTCATTCAATACATACTTTCGTCCTAGCGATGTGGCCAATCACATGGAACAGAGCGATGAAGAGGGTCTAGTTGCCTCTGGCAGTGCCAGCGAAAGTAACAACTCAGGCACAGAAGATGTCACCGCACCGATTGAACCCAAAAAGAAGTCAGCCTATAGTTTGGCTCCAAATCGTGTCTCATGTCCATATTGCCAGCGTATGTTTCCTTGGTCGAGCTCCCTACGTCGTCATATATTGACACACACTGGCCAAAAGCCATTCAAATGTTCACATTGCCCACTACTTTTTACCACAAAGAGTAATTGTGATCGTCATTTGCTACGCAAACACGGCAATGTTGAGTCAGCTATGTCGGTCTATGTGCCCACTGAAGATGTCAATGAACCCATACCAGTTCCCAAATCCGTTGAAGAAATCGAACAACAGCAACGTCAACGCGAAGAAGAGGAACGCCGCCGCAAAGCAGAAGAGGCACAATTGGAACGTGAACGTCGCGAACAGGAGAGACGCCAACAACGCGAACAGGAACAACAGGAACAACTACTCAAACAAATTGCTGCAGCCGCACAATTCAATCAGTTGAGTGCAGCAGCCGCTGTTGCTGCAGCTGCTGTCAATGCTGCTGCTGCTGTTGCGAATTCTGGTAATAAAGTTGGTCCAGCGGCCAATGAAACTAATGGTGCCAACTCATCATCATCTCCTGGTGCTGGTAATGCTGCTACTGGTGGTGGTTCTACTTCTGAGGCTACCGTTTCAAGTGATTTGCCTTACAAGTGTCATTTATGTGAAAGTTCCTTTGGAGAACGCATACAATGCCTGGAACACATAAAGAATCAACATGCCCAGGAGTTTGCTTTATTGTTAGCCAAAGGTGCCATTGAAACTGATGTTGAGCCACAATCCTTACATGCTGCTTCTACTACTATAGCGACCGATGAAGATGAACGCGATCGTGAACGGGACACAAATGCTGGCAAATCCTCATCATCATCATCGGGTAAATATCCTGATTATAGTAATCGCAAAGTGATTTGTGCATTTTGTGTGCGTCGTTTTTGGTCCACCGAAGACTTACGTCGTCACATGCGTACACATTCGGGGGAGCGTCCATTTCAATGTGAGATTTGCTTACGCAAATTCACTTTAAAGCACAGCATGCTCCGTCACATGAAGAAGCACAATGGACGTCAATATAATGGTGTCAATGGCTTAAATTGTGGCAATGGAGGAGCTGGTGGTGGTGGTGCTTTAATTGGTGATCATGGTGCCGCTGGTAATTCTGGTTCAGATTTCTCTGATGACGAACAAATGGCAGCTACACCACCTCCACCTTCACTAATGCCACCTTCATCCTCATCATCATCATTTACATCGTCCTCGTCCTCTTCCTCCTCTTCCTCCACAACTGTAGTCAGTGGTAAATCAACAATTACAAATGCCAATGTCAATGCTGTGGGAGGCATGTCAAATGCTTTGGGTGCCATGCATGCACCCAAAATACAAGAACTACTTAGCAAGGCCAGTGAGTGGCGCTTGGGTGAGCATAAAGAAAATATAGCATCTACTCTACCTGATAATGATCAACATCAGCATCATCATCATCATCAATATGGTAACAATAACAACAACAACAATAATAATAATAACAACAACAATGCACAGCAAAGTGGTGATCTCATTGGAAATTTGCTTGGGATCAGCGATCAAGGCATATTAAATAAATTGCTATCATCAGCCGATGAGGCAGCTAAATTTTTGGGTGTTGAAAAATAAATTCAAAACTCATCAGAAAAAAAAAAGAAAGAAATGAACAAAATTACAACAAAAAAAAGCCACCAAAAACAAATAAAAAAATTATATAATGGTAGAATTTTCGAAAAAAAAGAATAATACTTTATACAATATTATATTGTCTTATTTATTTATCGGATTAATCAGATTTATAAACTACACAATAGTATATAACAATAATATATATATATATAAAAGACAAACATTCCTTTGATTGAGTGAGTGAGTGAGTGATTAGTTGATTGATTTATTAATAAATCCATTGGTTGATTGATTAATTGATTGATAAATCCATTGATTGATTGGTCAATTGATTTATGGAATGATTGATTGACTGATTACTTATTGATTGATTGATTGATTGAATAGTCGATTACTAATTGCTGATTTCTGTTCTCATTGATTAATCGGTTAATTAATTCATTGGTTGATTGATTGATTACTGTTATCAGTTATAAATAAAACAAACATTACTTTGATTGGTTCATTGATGAATCCTTGATTGATTGATTAATAGATCAATCGGTTGATTGATTGACGCCCTTATATTGAGCCAATAATACACTAGTCATGACAACAACACTAAAAACAAACAAAAATATTGCAGCAACTTTGTTTAAGACTTTAAATTAACTTTTTAATATTTGACTTTGACGAGCTGATTGTCGTCCTGTCCTCACTTGGTTCAATTTGCTCAATTTCAGGGCATCCATAGTACTATTTATACCAAAGTTTATATGATTTTGATATTTAATAACGAAAGTGCTATTTGAAATTAGGCTCCTTATTATATTTTAAACAATTTTTTTAACAATTAACAATTTTAATTTAAAAAAGGACAACAAATAAAAGAATAATAATTTATAAAAATATAATTAAACTAAACAACAAAACAAAAATAATAATGAAAAAATCAATTGCAAATTTATATATAATAAATAAAACAAAAACAAAATAAATGAAAAAAAAAATAATTTCACAGAGAAACTAAAAAAATTGAATGAAACATTGAAACTTAATATAAAAACAAAAAAAATATATTAAATTAATTTAAATTGTAGTAAAAACAAATCAAAATTATATATATAAAATATTATAAACAACTAGTTGTAGTCATGTGAAACAATCTTTTTTTTTTTTTTAAATTATTTAATTATTAGTTTTATTTATTATGAAATCATTATGATTACAAATATTCTTGATTGCTGCTTTTATTCAAGGAACAACGATTGCTATGCTACTTATATAAATATTTTAAAAAGAAAATACTATCCTATAATAATATACATATAAATATATAGAAAATTAAAAGAAAATACAAAAGAAAAATATTTAATTCAATGATAAACGCAAAAGACTTAAAAACAAAATGAGAAAATATGAAAAAAATAAACAAAAATGCATAAAACAAAAACAAAATAAATTAAAAAAATTAAGTTTAAAAATTAAAAATTAAGAAAAAATATTTAAAAAAAAAACAAAATGTTACAATAAATGAATGCCTTCATTAATTATATTATATTCATAATTTAATTTTTTTTTCTTCTTTTTTTTTTGGTAATTATATACATACACACACAGACAGTACATATTATAAATATATATATATATATATACAAATATTTTTTTTAATAAATTTAAGCAAAAAATATTAATAATTTTAATAAAAAATTTAAAAATTAAATTAATAAAAAGGGAAAACTGAACTCTGTACATTTATGAGGCCTTGAAAACCGAAGCGTGGCTTATTCAATATAAAAATTACTATCAATTATTTCTTAATAATGATAATATTGATAGTAATACTAATAGCATTAATATTAAAAATAATATTAATAGTAATTAATTAAAACACACACATATTTTTAGTCGTTAGAATCCTTAAACACATTTTTTTTTATGTTTTCTTTAAGACCTTTAAATTAATCAAAATTGAAAAAAGTTTTTTTTTTAATTATTATGATTTTCTTTATTCATAATTAAAATTAATAATATTAATTAATTAATTATATTAATGTATGCGTACAGCAATAACCAAAGCATATTTTTTTTTTCTATTTAAAAATGTGAAAATCATAAAATATAAATGAAAATAAACAAAAAGAAAAAGAATAAAAATTTTTTAAATATTTTTTATTTATATTTACTAAAACAAAAAGAAAAGCAAATATACATATATTAAAACTTTCAATAGAAAAGAAAGGTCAAAAATAAAAAAAAATAAAAAGAAATAATGTACTTAAGAAACAAAATCAAGAAGAAAAAACAATGGCAACAAATTAAAACTTATACAAAAATATAATACATATTTAGAAAAAAACTATTTAAGTTAAAAAAAAAAAAATAAAAAAAAAAAAATATACAATTATGTTCGAGTTGAATATTCAATAAAAAAATAAAAAAAAAAGGTTAAAAAATAAAGTGTATTTATTTACATTCATTGGTCCCAAAATCAAGAGAAGTCAGGGCTGTCGAACCATTTTGGTTCCCAGGGCCACATTGGAAGGATCCGCGGTCAGTTGGGCCACAGATGGAAATGGTGGGGCAGTGCCACAAAGTGATGAGCAAAAGAAAAAAAATTATTGTAATGCAGGCCAAAGAAATAAACTTATATTTCTTTTCTGTTGAGACTTTTGTTTTGGTCGCATTCTGGCTTTACTAGGACTCCGGGTTGAACATCCCTGCTCTAAGTCTTGAAAGACCTCAGCAATCTTGGACTTGGATCTTTTTATCGATTATCGACAATCGTCTTCGTTCTAAAGACTTACTTAGGATGACCAACTAATGATACCCTCCTAGCACCAACTTCCAAATAAGGTGGTTTGGTCTAAGAAATTACAATGTGCCCTTAAGCTTCTGGGTGAACTATCCCTCTGTGGAGCGCTGCCTACCTAATAATATAGGTTGATCTGTAAGAATGCTAATAAAAAATTTTTTTCCATTACCTTATAAATCCATAAAAAATCATTGGCCTGCTTGCTTAGTCATCATGCTAGTCATATGAGGACTATTTTTCATTCACCCTGAAATAAGCTGGGTTCTGGATTACAGTTAACAGAAAATGTTGTTAAACTCACTCAACTGTCTATTGTCCGAATAGTTCATTCTACAATCTAAATTGATAGTGTATGCATAAACTACAGAATCCTTGCATGGTAAAAGCTTTTGATTCCTGTGATAGAATTACAATTAGTACATAGTTACATCGATTAATTGCCTATTAAATTAATGAATTTAATAGTATAAGTATGTGTTATATAAATCAAAAAAATATCTAAACAAAGGTATAAGAGACATTCATTATTTACAAAGACTAAAAGTATGCAACTAGAAATGTTGGTTTGTGTCTATGAAAATTCAAATATTCAAATATTGGATTGGTTTAGTTAGTCATTCCAATTTTTGGATATATTGTGTTAGTCTTTCCAAAAGTTAATTTTGCATACAAGTGCCAACAAAGATGATATAATATAATTGATATACTCGTATGTATATTTTCCAATAATCGGAGAACTCTAGATCCAATATATTATCTATAAATTGTATATATATTTCTTTAATGTTTCAACTAGTTTTTGCATTTGCCAATGATTTCTTTCGTTTCTCAAACAATAATGATGTGAAGGTTAAGGAATCATTTTTAACTCATTCAAGCGATGTCTGACTATACCTGACAAATATACGACAATATATCATACTTTGAATGCAAAGCAATACTATACTATAGGTACATTGGTGTTTGCTTGTAGATTTATGAACTACATTCTCGGAATCATATGAACTTTTGAACTCGCTCCTTTTTTTTTTTTTTTGGATCGGTGTGCCTTTCTTCTCGTCTGTGACTTATTTATTGAATTCAATACTTTGAAGAAGAAATTTGGAGACCCGTGGATGAAAGCCTTCCTTAACTCCTATATTAACAGCATGATAACACATTAGACGTATTTAAGTTCAAGGAGAGTCTCTCATCTAAAATATATAGTGGTGAAGGTGAAAATTTTAACATAACAAAAATTAATGAGATTCTTACCAAGTCTCTCTGACCAATAGGAAATTTAACAGTTGAGTCCATCCAAATATCATTGCATCCAATTTTTAGTTGTACTCTCATCAATTGATTGTTTTTAATTACAGGGCTAGGATCATTTACTTCCATCCATTGTGAGGAAAATACTTCAAAAAAAAAAAAGAATCATTGGAAAAATTAGCAAACTATCAAGTACTATCAAATCCGGCAACATCCACTCAATTCATAGAGGAGGAAGACCTAAAACTACAACAACAAGAGAAGATCACCGAATCAAATGTTTTTATACAAAATATTTCAAAACAGTTCCAAGAGAAGTTAAAAGTGAAATTCAACTAAACGTTAGCTATTCCACTATAAAAAGTAAAGCCTTGCAGTTAGGTCTACGCAGATAAAGATTTACAAAAAAAATCATTTGTCTCGGTAAAAAACAGAAAAGCGCGACTGATTTTTTACTCGTACACACTTAAATTGTACTCAACAGCAGTGGAAAACAATTTTATGGTCAGATGAATGCAAATTCAATCTGCGAGGATTAGACAGCAGAGAAATACAATCCCCAGATACACAACTACCACAATCAAGCACGGAGGAGGCAATGTGATGGTGTGGGATGCGGGTAATGTTATTGATTTAATTTATTGAATCATGGAAAAAATTAATGCCGTATGCTATAGGGATATTTTAGATAGAGTTATGCTTCCATTTGCTGAATGGAAAATGCCGCTGCATTGGACATTTCAGCATGACAATTGAAAAGCTGATATCGACAATGCCTAGAAGATGATACAGCAGTATATCAGATCCTTGAAATCATATTAAATTTTACAGCATGAATATATGTATGTACACTGAGCGACATCAGGTTAGAACACCCTCTTTATGGATGAAGAAAATCAAAAATTTATGCTTATATGTAAGACGGAGGGCCATCAAGAAGTGAATTAACAAAAAAAAAAAAAAAAAAAAAAAAAACAGTAAAAATAAGATTAACTTTAGCTATAACGAAGTTTTAATACTCTTCACGCACCTTTCATATCTTCTGATTATTGTTTTCAGTTCAGGGAGCTAGCCCTCCTAGTGGTCCGAGGGTCTTGACATGTACATACATAGTTATAGTGTCCAAATTCTAAGTACAATAGTACAAAAAACAAAAAAGTTTTTCTAATAAGAACATGAATTTGTATCTGTGCTTGTATGGGAGGTAACCCCCTAGTGGGCCCATTCTTGTGATTCCGACAAATGTATTGCGTATGATGAAGAGAAAGCTACGTGCTTTTCACCTGTCTAGCTCAACAACTGAGGCACAAGTTTGTATGCATACAGATGGACAGACGGGCAGACGGACATGGATAAATCAACTCGTCTCGTCGTTCTGATCAATAATATATACACTTTATGGGGTCTCCGATGTCTTCTTCTGTGTGTTACTTAACTTCATGGCAAACTTATAATATTATTAAATGCGTGAAAAATACAAAAAATCGGTAGAACCGTATAAGTTGGGATATGGTAAAAATTATAAAGGAGGAAATAATAGAAAGATTTCCAGTGTTTATAAGATCATGGCAAATGTTGACGTTCAAAGAGTCATAAGGAATGCTCCACATATAAAAAGACTTACATTGAAGAAAATACCTCCATTTCATGCAACTCGTAATATGTAGATAGTGTCAAAATATTAGGTATTCCAAATTCCGGCGTTAGTATTGAATTTAAGATCAAAATCATTTAATACACTTCGATAGCCGTTTAACTTAAATACATCTAAATTCACCGATTTTATGAACAATTTAATTTTTTATGATTCTCTCATGAACACAAGAGACGCTCAAAAAATAACACGGATCTGAATAAGCAAAGACAGCTGTGTGGCTTTGCTCACAACTGAAGTCCAATAGAATGAACTCGAATTGAATTGAGTGAGAGCGAGACACGAAATGAATGAAAATGAATGCGACTGTCTTTTGAGTTCGAAAGCCGTCTGCATTCTGTGAAAAGAGTTAGAATGAAATAGCGTGCAAAACGAAATAAATACATCAGCACAGCCAAGACATTCGAATCATTCATTCATTTCGTTTATTTTGTGTGAAGCGCCGCAGTCGTACAAGATAATAAGCGCAGCAAAAGACGCCGACGAGTCTTTGCTTTTTGTTGTTTTCTTTCTTCTTTTTTGTTACGCACAGCAAAACAAAAACAACCCTTATTCTATTGCAACAAAAGTGAATGCATTCGAATTAATTCGAAAACAACCTCTCATTCTAACTCATTCAATTCGTGCCTCTTTGTTTAAATGTTGTGCGACTGAATCTTACGTGAGCGCACAAATTCATTCGGCATCTGATTCTATTTCACTCAATTCATTTTGAGCATTGTTAATTCGAACGTCGTTTTTTTGCCTTCATGCAGACCTCTAATATGTACATAAATAGTAAAGGTACCCATCGACACGTCAAATGTTTGATCAAATCGTTGTTGTTGTTGCTTGATGCGTTGCCCATCAACTATATCAAATTTCGTTCGTCAAATGGATTGATTTTATTATATTTAGTTCTCTTTGAAGCGGCAATGATTGCACACGCACAGCGAATGTGCGGCGGCAGAGGCCATTTATCTGATATAATTTTTCGTAAAAACTATTAATTATTTAATTAATTAACTATTTTATACAAATATATATTTTAAATTTCACTGAAAACAAATTTTATAAACAATTAAAAAAAAAAAAAATTACATTTTTAAATAATTAATAAAATAAATGATTAATTATTTTTTTTGAATTAATTTTGTACATGTTAACAAAATGCTACAATATTTATTAATAATTTCAATTTATTATTAAATTTTAAATTTTTTTTTAATAAAAATAATTTAATTAATTACTAAATCCCTAAAATCATTTTTAATCATCAAAATCATTCATTCGGTTTTGTTTGTTTTCCTACGGCTATTTGCGTTTCTTTTCTTGTCCGCTGTCAACAACACATTTATTCACAACGGCAATTTCATCACAATGAGATGATTTCGCCAACAACACATCAAATGGGTCATCAAATGGAATAATGAAGAGAGAGACATTTGATCAAGCGTCAAATGACCCCCATCGACACGTCAAATAGCTTCCGCTCTCTCTTTTTTTTTCTTTTTTAATAGAATTTTAGAACATTTTTAGAGATTGGATAAACTACTACCATATGTATGTTTATTGTCTAATGCGGATGACACTAATAAGATCTTGATATACATATATCATATATATCACATACTCGTATCGTATAAAAAATATATTGTTATAAAAGTCTTATAGTTTCTTCCAATAGATGGCGTGAATGCCTAATGTTCAAGTTTTGTTGTGGTTTGTTTTTACTAAGGGAAAACCGAAAACGAAGAGAATCCAATAGACATATCTTAAAATTGAGAGGGACAAGAGAGAGAGAGAGAGAGAGAAAGATGAGAGTAATAAGAATCGTAATGATATTAGTTATATAATCAGCTGATTGAATACTTTCTTGATTTCATAATGTCTAATGTCCAACTTTCGTGCTCATTTCGTTGTTGGTTGGGAAAACCGAAAACGGTTGGGAAAGAGAATCGAATAAGGAAAAGTGAATGGAATATTAAAAATGAGTGTGAGAAAGAGAGAGATGAGAATAATAAGAATCGTAATGATATTAGTTATGTAATCAGCTGATTGAATACTTTCTTGATTTCATAATGTCTAATGTCCAACTTTCGTGCTCATTTCGTTGTCGGTTGAGAAAACCGAAAACGGAAGGGAAATAGAATCGAATGAGGAAAAGAGAATGTAATATTAAAAATGAGTAAGAGAAAGAGAGAGAGAGAGAAAGATGAGAGTAATAAGAATCTTAATGATATTAGTTAGACAATCAGCTGATTGAATACTTTTTTGATTTCATATTGCTTAATGTGACATTTTCGTTCTCATTTCGTTGCTGCTAGGGAAAAACGAAAACAGAAGCAAAAGAGAATCGAATGAGGAAAAAGAGATTGGAATATTAACAATGAATGGAAGAAAGATAGAGAAATAGAGTTATAGAAAAGGAAATAATAAAAATTAGTAGAAGAAAAAATAGCCATAATCTCAAAGCTTTTTGAAAGTGCAAGTGTCCTTATTCAATAAATACCTTAACGCTGCATTCAATCACATGGAACAGAGTGAGGAAGTGGCTCAAGTTGCCTATGGCAGTGCCAGCGAAAGTAACAACTCAGGCACAGAAGATGTCACTGCACCGATTGAACCCAAAAAGAAGTCTACTTACAGTTTGGCTCCAAATCGTGTCTCATGTCCATATTGCCAGCGTATCTTTCCTTGGTTGAGCTCCCTACGTCGTCATATGTTGACACACACTGGCCAAAAGCCATTCAAATGTTCACATTGCAAACTCCGTTATGTCACAAAGAGTAATTGTGATCGTCATTTGCGAAGCAAGCATGCCAATGTTGAGTCAGCCATGCCGATCTATATGCCCACTGAAGATGTCAATGAACCCTTGCCAGTTCCCAAACCCGTTGAATTATTCGAACAAGAGCAACAGCAACGTCAACGCGAAGAAGAAGAACGCCGCCGCAAATCCGAATTGAGTACAGATGCCGCTGTTCCTAATTCTGGTAATAATGTTGCTCCAGCTGCCAATGAAACTAATGCTGCCAACTCATCATATTCTCTTGGTACTAGTGCTGGTGCTACTGGTTCAAGTGATTCGCACCAGTGTCACCTATGTGAAAGTTCCTTTGGAGAAAGCATACAATGCTTGGAACACATTGCGAATCAACATGCCCAAGAGGTGGCTTTATTGTTAGCTCATGGTGTCATTGAAACTGTTGATTCTACTACCACCGACTCCGATGAAGATTAATGCGATGGTGAACGTGACAACACAAACACACAAACACACAAAAATAAAAAAAATAAAATGTCAAAAAAAAAAAAAACAAAAAAACAAAAAGTCAAAAAAAAAAACGAACCACCAAAAATCAAATACATACACATACATACATATATCAATTATATACTGACAAACATGAACCACATTTATTTTTGTATTACTTGTGTTACATTTTGTTTTTAGACACATGTGAATTGGTTACTCCAAATTTTACAATATAATTCAATTTAAATATAAAAAAAAAAATATATATTTGTTTAATTTGTAGTAAAAGCAAACCAAATCACACCAAACGTCTTCCATCTTCTGACCTTAGTCTGATGGCAGGAATGTTAGTTTTTCGGTAAGTTGTAATTGGGTCTTGATGAGTTGAGACAGCGTTATGACCATCAATTGATCACGTATATTGGCATTGAACATTTGATGGAATTGCTCCTGGGTCATTTGAGGCACCGAATGAAATAAATCAAGTAGTTGACGGCCGACAGCATTATCCGCCTCTGATTTCTTTGCAATGACATCCTCCACATATTTTAGAACCAAGTCCAATAATGAGATAAGTTTAGTTGCTGCCTCAGAGATTTGGGCAAACTCAAGCATTGGCGCGACAGTCTTTGGACGATGTGCAGGTGCAACGCCCAAAGTTTTTTGCAGCAAATTGATACCGGAAATCTCTGGGTCGTAGCTAGTCAGCTCGACCGGTATACGGGTAAACATGCATCCCGACTTACCACCTGGCACACCCAATTTAATGCAAGTAAAGCCTCGCATGCCCATGTTTCCGCCATGCAATGAAGTATCAAGCATCAAGTGCAACGGATTTTCACATTCGCGTGCATAGTATTCATGTATGATTGGGCTATGCTTGTTCACCTTATTGCCAGTAGCCCACCATCCGACAATATTTTCGTTGAAATTCACTTTCCGATTGAGATCGAACATTTCCAAAGCGTAGCTGAGTTCCACCTCAACCTGGTCGTCACGCTCACGATGTGGCACCGAGAAACAGTTGGTTACTTCCACAACATTATTATCCACTGAGCCGAGCAGCGTGCCAATGACAGCAAGCGCATCAGCATTGCGGCGTTCGTAGGCATCGACAATTTGGAATAATACAACCGGGTGTACGCGCAAAATTAATTTTAAATCAGCCATTTTTTTGTGTTCTCTTCTATAGCCAATTTTTAATGTACTTATTGACTGCAATTATTTTATATCGAGTAGTAATTTTTTGGGAAAAATTTTTTTTGACAAAAAAAAAGCGAGCAAGGCTTTTCAGGTTTGACTCTGATTTTTCAACACTATTTTCGATAATTGTTTAACACTTGTATCAGTACTGATACTCTAATTGGACATTGAACAAATGTGTAAGGAAATCAGTCCAGTGGTGTTGTTACTATATTTAACAAACAGTGCTTTCAAGGGTTGGCTAAATTGTCTTAAGTTAAAATCAAAACTAAATAAAAATACAAACTCGACATTGATCATTGACCCGACAAGGTGTTGCCAGTCTAAAAAAAAAAAAAAAAAAAAAAAAAAATAAAAAATTGATGGCCTCAACACACACATCCATACTTATATCTCCGATGAACTCACACATACATCTATCTGGACATGATACTGTGTATGTATTTACACATACTAGGAAAATGGCAATTTGTGTGTCCATTTTTCTAGTATGGAAATTTGTGTGTCCATTTTCTTAGTATGACGATGGTCATACCTCTCAGCCTCTCTGTCACAACTCTTGTTTATTGACAAGGCGAAGAAGATAGCGACAAAGTTGCCGAACTGCTTGTATCAACATGTCGTTGCAGTTTTGCCGACGTTTTTCGTTGTCTTCTTTCGCGACTTTCGTTGTTCGTTCATTTCGTTTGGCTTGTGTAGCGTGCGGGTGATGATGAAAATGAAAAACACGAATGTGAAAACGAATGACGTTACCAATGAAGAATCAACGACACGAGCTGCTGAGCGACAGGTTGAGTGTGACCACGGTCATTGTCTCCTTCTTATTATCAGTAGTTATTATCATTATTTGCATTATACTAATACAGTGTCTTGCAAAACATAAGCAACATACATATCAGTAATCATATTTAATATAAATTTTTTGTTTTCCTCGTACTACTTAATCTAATTAAAAGCTATTTCTTAGCAAGTAAGTACATACAATGAATTAAAAACCCTGAAAAACATAACCAATATACTATCAGTAATTATGATATTTGAATCCAGATTTTTTTTGTTTTTTGTTTTTGTTTTTTATTTTATTTTTTGTTTAATTTATTTTAATGTGTATCGCAGTTATTCTGCATGACACCGTGGCTTGCGCAAAACACTTGTACTACAGCAAATATATTTATTTGCCCACGTGTTCACATTACACCAAAATATTTGCCGCAGTTTTGTTTTGGGCAAAAAGATGGAAATAACACTAGTTAACAACAATTTTTGGTGCATGAAATATTTTAGTGTTTATTTACTAATTCAAATCTATATTATTTTTCTTTATATGAATCAAATTTTTAAGATTTTTAATAACATAAACAACATTAGTAGTAATGTAATAATGTAAATAATTTCTATGTGAAGGTAAGAAAGAAAGAAGTAGTTGTCTCGCGAAAACTTGAGCTGATACAAAAAAAACTAAGGATACATTCAACATCAGCGACATTGAATTATAATAGTAAAAACCCACTAAAATATTTCATGTACCACTAAAAAAGAAATTTCATTTTGTTGAGCTGTGTAATTTTTCGGCAAATAGGGGCAAACATATTTTCCGGCCGTTTACATTCGATTTTTGTTTCATTGTGGAAAGATAAATTTATTTCCCTTATGATTTTCATGATTCCAATGCAATTTTTTTTTAATAAAAGTAAAAACAACAAACTAATGTGTTTGTTTCAACTGATATAGAAAAATAACACATAGCGGATTATCATTGCTGGTCCTGATTCATTTCAGTGCGAGTTGTTAGAAAAATAATAGTATTGGAGTAGGGTTTTGAGCTGATTTTTCGAACAATCTTCTTCTTCTGACTTCTTCTTCAATCTTCTCCTTTTATATATATAAATGAATCGCTACATGTGTTGCTAAGTACAAAACTCGAGAACGGCTGAACCAATTTCGATGAAATTTTTTGTTGGTTATTAGCTACATTTGGACCCGGAGTTGTGGAGATGTAGACATTTCTTTAGAATTTTGTCAAACATCTCAGATAATTATGTATGTCAATATTATTAAAAATCCCTTTTTGAATTGAGAGTAACAAGACAATTAAATAAACATAATTCTACTGTACAAAGCCGATTTAGATGAAATTTTCCGGGAAGTAGCAACGCGCGCCGGGTCTACTAGTTGTAAATAAAAATATTATTGTGAAAATGTTCGATGATTACGGAGACTGTCTTATTATTTTGATATTGGGTGCAGCTTTAAATTGTGTTTTTTCAAAACACCAAACAAAATAAACACAAGAAAGAAAAGAAAAGAATGCCTTCGAGATTAGGTATAAAGTCGGCCAATTGATGGGTGTTGTACAAAATAGAAATTAAATTGAAATAGAACTTAAAATGTATATTAAAAAAATTTTATAAAAAATGACTAATTTTGGCTATGCCGAAGTTGTAATACTCTTTACGCCCTTCTAGTAGTCCGAGAGTCTTGAAATTTAGAAGGTATATATATATATATATATACATACTTATAATGCCCAAATTTCAAGTGATTGTACAAAAAACAAAAAAGTTTTTCTTATAAGAACTTTCATTTGGATCCCGGTTTGTATGAGTGGTCCGATTCAGATGATTCCGACAAATATACTGCGTATGGTAAAAAGAAAGCTCCGTGCAAAAACTAAGGGACTTGTTTGCATGCATATAGACAGACAGATGGACAGACGGGCATAGCTAGATCAACTCGTCTTGTCGCGTTGATCAAGAATATATACACTTTATGGGGTCTCCGATGTCTCCTTCTGTGTGTTACAAACTTCATGACAAACTTATAATATTATTCACTGAGTGAAGAGTATAAAAATTAATAATTGATTTTATATGCATTGTTACTTTGCATCAAAGGCACAGTAAAGTAATTATAAGTAAATATCTGTGGCAATAAGTCATAGTAGCTTATGTCGAAAATCTATGTTTTGAGATATTGCCCATTTTGTGCAAAGTAATTTCTGTTTGGTTTCATTTCATATTTATAAGTTGCTAGACACAAAAAAAGTTATAAAAAATAAAATACATGTTAAATAAATTTAGTAAAATATTTTTATAAAAGTAGATTTCACAATCTTTCTAACAAGTATAAATTTTATTTACTTTAATTATTCCAATAATTGTTTAAAATAGTTTGAGAATTGGATTTGTGAAAAAATCATAGATGTACGAATTTGTAGTGGTCAGGGTAAACTATATAAGTATAACTATAACTATGATTCTATACAAACAAAGACTATTAACTTATATAGAGTGGACAGTTCGAAGAAGTGTTTCCAACAACAAGAACGCATGAAATTGTTGTTGGAATGTCTAAATGTTGTTGTTGATGTGAGCGATTGTTGTTGGTTTGAAAATATTGAGAGCTAAACCACAATTTTGGGGGTGAAACAGCAACTTTGAGAGCGAAGAAACAAAATTTGAGAGCGAAAAAACAAAATTTGAGACCGAAGCACAATTTCGATGTTCGAATTGTCCAGTTTATGATATATATATATATATATAGACTATATTATAGTCTTTGGTTCAAACACAACACAGCGGACCAATAAATGATATCATTTATGATAGTTTCTCAGATCTTTCGCGGACAAAGCTATCATTCGAGGATCCGAAAATGATACGTAAATGAATTACCTGTCGTACAGTTTGTGGCAGCAAAACTATCATTTACGTTAATTACAAAAGACACATTTGTGAGCCTTTTGCGTACGTTTTACGTATCATTTTTGATATCATTTCCGATTCTTTTGTGAGCGTTTTTAGGTATCAATTTTGATATTATTAGTAAGCCTTTTGCGTGCGTTTTATGTATCATTTTTGATATCATTTGCGTGGCGGTTATGATACTTTTACGTGTCTTTTGTAATATCTTAAATGATACTTTTACAAATCATTAATGAAATAAATTAATGCAAACATTTTCAGGAATTCAATATTTAATATTAAAAAAAAAAATTACTAAAAAAAACAAAACAAAATCATTTCATGAAATAAGAAACTTACAAACTAATAATATTTACAAAAAATACAAAAAAAAAAAAATATTATTCTCGTTGGCGTTGCCCAGTACTGGAAGAACTTTTGAGTGGTTCGGTCAAAATCAGCGTCCTCTAGATTGAATTTTTGTTTGAAAGCACCTGTGAAGAAAAAAAAAATGTTGCGTAAATAAACAAAGTATAACAAAGTACACATAAACATATTACTTACTTCGAATACGCAACATTGTTTTTAGGCCCCTGACACATTTTTTATTGTCAGTACCTCGTCAGCAACATTGCTTAGCAACATCGTCCGTCATTACTTGCCGCCAGCTTATGATAGTTGAGCGTATGTTAAGCGGACGTTATACATTTTGTTGTTGTCTTGTGTTCAAAAGAAACTGTATTTCGTCTCGCTCGTCTCGTCCCGCTTGTTTTTTTTTTTTATTATTTTTATGTCCGCAGAACTATCATTTGCGAGCACGTTTACAATAGTTGAGCGCATGTTAAACAGACTGCGATTTTTTGTCCGAAAAACGCTCATTTCTGAGCTCGTTTGCGATAGTTTACGCGGACGTCCGCTCAAAAACGGATGCTTGGTCCACTGGGAATTCACTCAATTTTCGACATAAGCTACTATGACTTATTGCCAGAGATATACAAATGTAAATAATTAAGTTTTATTAATTATCCTTTCTTTTTATGTTTTAATCAAAAATAAACACCAAGTTTTTATTTTGTTTCGATTTACAATTAATTTTAAAGTTTCTCTTTTTGTTATCACTTAATTTCGATTTTATTTAACAAACTTATTTTACAAATTTTTTGAAAAAAGAAAGAATGGTGATGGCCGTTAGCTGAATTCTGATAAAAGAAATAATTATCTATAATTTAATATTGTGTCCAGGGGCGGCCTTAGCTTTTGCGAGGCTCCGGGCTGGTAGATCTTTGCGAGGCCCTTGTCTTTATGGAATTGGTTTTAATGATGATACATGACGAGAAATGCAAAGTTATTAATAAATAAATTTACAGTTTTAACATTTTTTATTGGAAATTAACAATAATTAATAAACACAAAGATAACAAGTTATTATTTTTATTATTCAGAGACAGAAATTATGTTTGAGTCTTTTTCCAAGACTAAAATCATTAATTAAATCATAATAATTTAACGAATAAGCTACGTCATTTTCAATTGAAATAATAGCAAGTGCTGAGAGCCGCTCTTGTGTCATAGTATTCCACAGATATATTTTAATAATTTTTAATATCGAAAAACTTCTTTCTGCAGACGCAACTGTATCAGGTGTCGTGGCTATAATTCTTAGGACTACTTGGATAGTAGGGTACACTTCCGTTAAGTTTTTTTCTTTAATATATTTCAACACCGAAACAATGTCATCATTTCCTTCATATACACGGATAAACATATTCAGCTTTTCATATAATTCATGTTCATCAATATCAGATTTGTCTCGTACTGTTAGAGATAATTGTAAGATGCTGCATTGCTTCAAAATTTCACAGTCAGTCATTTCTTTTAACTTGTTTATGCTAAATATGCTTAAGTGCCTCAAATCTAGGTTGGCAACCTGCGCGGACATTGTCTACAATGACATAAAAAAACTGTATTTTGAAAATATCTTCCGCAGATAATGCAAGAGCTTCGTCTACACCATCGTAAACAAAATTTCTTTTCATACGTCTACATCTCATGACTTTGAACTTTGTATCAATATCATTTTCATTAGCCATTTCTCTCGCTGTTACCAAGGATGACTGGAAACCGATTTCACGATAATTATCAAGCCATTGAGTAAATGTGTCTAGGTGTTGCATATCCGCATCTAGGTGCATTTTTTCGCTCTGCCATATCTTACTTATGACATTTATCATCGTAAGAATGTCATACCATACGACTAGAGAAATTATAAACTCGTAGTCATTTCATTTTCTATAGAATAGCATTCACTAACCAACAGACAATCTGTCATATTTTCTGCTAAATCCTTCAAAGAATCGCATATATCGCTTAGTTGATATTTAACGTCCTTCACCGATTCTACCCTGCATTCCCACCTAGTTTCGGAAAGTGGTTTTAGCGATAAACATTTTACATGGGATTTTAAAATAGCCCACCTCTGACTCGAGCCAGCAAGCGGAGTGTACAACAGCCTTTGTAACAAACCAAAAAAGATTTTGTTTGAACACAAGACGATGCTGCAACTCCTAGGATCACATTTCAGCTGTGACTTCCACAGGGTAAAAAATGTGTGAAAGTGGATTAATTTCAAGTATACGTTTCTGCACACCATTTTTTGTTCCACGCATATTAGCTCGATTGTCGAGAGCACGAGTGGCGTGACGTGAGTTATATAATATTTTTCTACTTGGGTTGTTGCGCGAGGCCCCGGGCGGCTGCCCAGCTCGCCACCCCCAAAGGCCGCCAC
>JAWNKV010000215.1:0-14962 GCA_035041805.1 Amiota mariae | reverse complement strand
GAAAAAAAAAACTACGCTATTAGAGACTCAATGCCTGGCTATAAAGACCGGCGATGTTGAAATTCAGCTGGTGAACGCTTAAGTTCCCCTGGTGCGACTTCCTCGTAGTACTGGGACCACCTTAACTCAGTTAAGGTCGGGTTGGTTTCTTATCCTCCAGTGTTACAGGGGGCGTATTGGTCTTTCTGACAATGGTTGCTGTACAGTGTGATGGTTCTCCTCACAACACGGTTCACCTTTTCAATGGTACCATAAAACCGACTCAGTTGACTCCTATTGACTTATGGCTTCGACCGATAGAGGTAGCTTCCTTTTTAGGGTTTGATATGTAGGTTAAGCACGATAACCATTTCTTTTCAAAGTTAATTAAGTAACGTAATATTAAATATTAATTCTTTTATTTTTAAATTTTTTCTTTTGTTCCCTCTGCTGTTCGGTTTCCTTTACGGAAGTCCGCTCCACTGGGAAGCAGCGGTTGTTGAGCGGACGTCCGCCTAATCTATCACAAACGGGCTCAGA
Source organism: Amiota mariae (assembly GCA_035041805.1). NCBI lineage: Eukaryota > Metazoa > Arthropoda > Insecta > Diptera > Drosophilidae > Amiota > Amiota mariae. Next base: position 14,443 of record JAWNKV010000215.1, on the reverse strand, counting down.
AATGAGCGTTTTGCGGCCAAAAAACGTATGTCGTTGAACATTCGCTCAACTATCGTAAACGTGCACGGAAATAATAGTTTTGTGAGCATAAAAATGATAGATAAGAGGAGAACAACTGTTTCCTTTGCACACAAGACAACAACAAAGAAAATAGCGTCCGCTTAACATTCGCTCAAATATCGTAAACGTACTCATAAATGATAGTTGTGCAGACATAAAAATGATAAATAAGAAATAATAGGCAAGAGAGCCGCAAAACTGTTACTTTGACAGGCTGCAACAACAAAATTTTCGGTATTTGTTTTGCTGCCGCTTTTGCTGTTAAAATTTGCATTCATAACATACAAGTATTTATATCAATTCTAATTCGAAGTTAAAAGTGGAAAAGTGCTTGCTAAGTTTAAAAATAAAACAAATTAAATATATTAAAAAATCAGCCAAGTGTGAGTCGCACACGGCGGGTTCCGTACCATCGTACAAGATTTTTTGCTTAAAATATAAAATTATGTTTATATTTAATAGCCTAAAAGTATACTACAATTAACACCTCAAAGTATACTACAAAAAACAAAAAAATGTTAAACAAAAGGTTAAATTAAAGTACAATGCTTCTAAAAATGTATATTTTTAGTATTTGTCGTTCTACAAATGAATTACATACTCTGTGAAAATTTCAACTCTCTACCTATTACGGTTCATGAGATAGAGCAGGAGACGGACGGACGGACGGACATTGTAAGCTTAGTAATAGGGTCCCGTTAGTTCCCTATGGGTACGGAACCCTAAAAATGTAAATATTAAATGAAATCAGTTTTGTGATTTGTGAGGTATATGTAATAATAAAAGTGTGGAGTATTGTGGTGTAGCATCTAGGTTTTGTGTTGTAAATAAATTGTGCATAGTTATAAAAAATTCTTTATTTATTATTTTTCTTTATTTTGTTCTTCACTCGTTTGTTGTGTGCAATGGTGCATATGCACATACACATAGCACATGTTTAACTGAAATGTTAGAATTCAAAATTTTTGATTTTTACGTTAAAACAGCATACAACGCTTATTCTAATCTCTTTGAAATTTGATCATTCCAAATACCTTTAAAAATGTGATATTTGTTTCTCTACGCTTCACCCAAAAAAAAATTTATATATGTATATACAGTGAGTGTCTAAAGTCTACATACACTTGCAGATTTGCGTATTTTCTTTATAATACCTATTAAATGAAAAAAGCAATGATGCAGTTTTATTCTAGATCTATATTTATTCATAAAATAACAAAAATTAAATAACTTAATTTGTTTTATAACAAAAAAAAATAGAAATATAACAAAAATCAATTCGACAAAAGTCTACATACTATACATATGGTTACAGAAAACCTTCTTTAACTGTCTTTTTACAATAACTACAAAACTTTTAGTATTTTGTAGGACCACCACCATTCTCTACTACTGCTTTCAGGCGTCGTGGCATTGATGACACCAACGTAGATACCTCTCCTGGGGATATTTGCTCCCATGCGTTTGCCAGTGCGTGTTTCAACGATTGAGTATTATTAAACGGGTGTTGTCTTACTTTCCGGTCTAACAGCTCCCAAACATGTTCAATCGGGTTCAAGTCTGGACTTTGTGGGGGGTATTGAGTTGTCTGGGTGCATAATATAACAGCCATTCCTTCACAATCATAGCAGTCTAGGAGGGAAGTTAGTTCTATTTTGAAAGAAGTTGACCGAAACCCAAAAATTAGTGCTCCGAAATTGGCCGATCACATCGCTAATATATCTGGAAACAATGTGGGTCCAAGAACCGTCAAAAGAGCTCTGAACATAAACGAACTTTTCAGCAGGACACCCCGTAAAAAACCGCTGATATTATTATTACGTATCATTTTCGGAGCCGCGCATGATAGTTTTGTCCGCAAAAAACCCGAAAAACCATCATAAATGATATCATTTGGTATAGTTTGGTCCACTGGGTTGGTACTGGTTTCGTTATCACATACCGCGTTTATAAGACGCCCGAAACGGTTTGCACTGAGGTCAGCCTGACTCAGAACTGTTTTTGTTTAGTTATTTATGCGTCTTGTTGAAAACCTCTCAAACCAATGTTCAATGTGTAATGCTTATTTTGATTTTTAATAACATTTTGCAATGATTTTGAAATCTATAATTCACAAAATCATTGAGAAAATTATAATAAAGGAAAATAACTGCACCATATGGCAACACTGCACAAAACAACATTTTGCGAACAGCTGATTTTCAACACTTTTCATTTATAAAACACATAAATTGCGCTTATTCAAGTCACTTCGAGTTTTCAAAACGAACTGAAAAAGTGTTTAAGCACGCGTTCTGAATCGAACCGAATCGAGTGAAAACCATTTCGACTGTAGCATTAACGTAGTAATAGAGCTAGTGAAATAGAATCATGTTGATATTTCTTATTGCAAGAGATTTTTGTGTTGTAAGTAAATGGAATGGGTGACCGGCTGGTGACACCGTGAGTTTTGTTTCGAAAATGAAAATTAATAAAATTCTTATATTCGTATCAAACATTCAGTTTTTCATTTAGTCTTACTCATAGTCAACATGTTTCACATCAAAGGCTCGTGAGTGTTACGCAGTCTCACATATTTTTTATATATGATTGTTGAAAATTGTAGAAATTCACTAGTGATGAATTTTTACGATTATTTTAGTGAATAGCCGATTATGTTTTAGCCGAAAGAGTATTTTCGGTACAGTTAAATCGGTTACTAATCGTTTTCCGGTTAATAGTGAAGGTGAGTATTCCTTAGAGTATCATAAATCCTCTTTTTTAATATATTCTACTTTTCAAAACATTTTAACCTCATAGATTGAATCTAATATTATAATAATTTAGATTTAATGTAATATAGTATTATAACAATTTCTTTCACTTAAGGCCTAGTATCAAGTCATCTGAAATTAATAATTAGTTATAGTATTACACAGCCATGGACTTGGTACGGACTGACCAGGTTCCAGTTAGGACCATGATCAAGGTTTGGGTCCCGCCTCCTTATACTTACTAAGGATGAGACTAACCTGAGCCTCATTAAAGGCCAGAATCTAGATGTCGGTTCCGATGATTGGTTCTTCGCCAGGGGCTGGCAAAAGACAAGGATAATGGCAAGGATCTTTGGTTCAGTGTTGGATTAGAGGCCAAGGACCTTATCCTTCGTAATAATTGCCAGCTCAAACTGAATCTGGGCAACTTGAAAGCGATCTTACTAGGTAATGATTCCAGTTCAAGATAAAATGCTAAGGATAGTGCAGATTAATCTGCATCATTCCAGAGTGCCGTCCGAGGACCTGCTATGATTTATGGAGGCGAACATGATAGACACGGGACTTATACAGGAACCCTGGATCGTTACTGACAGGTTTTGTGGCCGGAGTCGTCGCGGTTATCAGCTCTTCTCCCCACAGATCGTGGGTAAGTCAAGAACCTGTATCGTGGTAAGAGCTGGGCTTAATGATCTTTTATCATCATTATTCGACATGCGAAGAATGAGGGTAACGATGTGTTCTTGGGGTGTGAAGCTAATGCCCATCATACCCTATGGGGGAGTACGAATATTAACAAGAGAGGAAGAACTATTCGACTTCTTGCCCAATACCAATCTTTGGCATGTTTCTAATGAGTCTTCTTTCTCAGATCACTTAAGAATACGCTGCGATGTAAGATGGCGCAAGGAGAAACAGACCCTATATAGGACCCCGAAGAGGACGAACTGGAAGGACTTTTCTAACATTGTTGGCCACAAACTCACTACTCCTCCGGGTGGAGAGCCTCTGGACTCAAATATGTTGGATGAGTCCTCTCAGGCCATTATAGACGTGCTTACAAGAGCTTTTCTCATAACCTGCCCTATTAGCCGACCTCCAAAGTCCAATCGTAATGTGTGGTGGACATAAGAGCTCGGACAAATTAGGCGGAAAGCGAGGAGACTTTTCAATAAAGCAAAGTTAAGTAACTGTCAGGTAGACTGGGACGAGTATTGCCTTACTGTAAAGAAGGCCAGTAGGAAGGCAAAGAGAGACTCCTCGGCCAAATTTTGCAAAGACATTGATAGTATCACCGAAGCTTCTAGACTTCGGCGTATATTATCTAAGGATCCGGCAAAAATAGGCCTACTGTCCGGTGCAAATGATGTATAAGCAAGTGAGGAGTCCCTGGAGTTGCTTATGAATACACACCTTCCAGATTGTTCAAACATTGATAAGGAAGATGGCTATACTATTTTCAGATCTAATGTGCCAACCTTGGAAGTGATAGCCTTAAATGACCTTATCACAGAGGAAAAATTACTCTGGGCCATCAGGTAATTTTTGCCGATCAAATCACCTGGTCCTGATGGCATAATACCGGCTATGATACAGACAGCTTCACAGCATCACTGGTACCGTGGCTGAAGAAGATTTTTAAGGGGTGTCTCTTTACGGGGTACATCCCGGTAAGCTGGAGGGAAAAGAGAGTGATCTTTATCTTCAATGCAGGGAAGGTAAACCACAACTCACCAAAGGATTTTAGACCTATTAGTCTCTAATCGTTTTTGATCAAAACATTGGGAGATTATTATATCTGCATTTGAGAAGCATTCTCACTCTACTCATTTTCAGCGGTGCACAACACCTTAACAGTAGATCGATTGAGACTGCTTTGCATGAGGTGGTAGGAGGCATTGAAGATGTATTGCAGAGGATGGAGTTCGTGCTGGTTTCTTGATATTGAGGGTGCCTTCAACAACGTCAAAATTGTATCAATCTCCGTTGCGGTGGGAAAAATCAGTTCACATCCGTTGATCATCACGTGGCTTAGCAATATGCTTTGCTGCCGGGTGATCAACTCCAATCTGGGATCGGTGATTTTAAGGAAGAAGGTTACGAGAGGTACTCCGCAGGGGCAGTCACATCCTGTCTTTATGGAATCTGGTTCACAATTACCTTCTTCTAAGTCTACGAGGTAAACGATGCAGAGTTATTGGAATCATTCTTAGGAATCACCCTTCGGTGTGCTCAATGGTCTTTGGGGTTAATGAAGGAAAGATAAGATACCCAGCTTTAGACTACTGTGTTTAGGTGGGTCGCAGCTTAAACTTTCGTATGAAGCTATATACCTTGGAGTAATTCTGGATTCGAAACTCTCGTGAAAGAGAAACTCTGAAGAAAGAATGAAAAAGGCGCATTTTATGTGTACAAAAGGACTTTTGGCAAGAAATGTACATTATTCATTGGTTTTATACTGTGGTTGTTAGACCCATTTCAACCTATGGAGCCTTAGTATGGTGGGAGGCAACTAACACCAGATTTCACCTTACTAATCTCCATAAGGTGCAAAGAGTAGCCTGTATGTCTATCACTGGATCTTATCCTTACGATCCACCACTCAAGCAGCGCTGGACGTCATTCTAAATCTAATACCGGTAGGCAAATATCTCAAGTATACAACTGCAAGAAGCGCAGACTCCGGGAACTGCATCTTCTCAAACCCTGTGTAGTGGGCCACAGTACCATCCTACAAGAAGTAGGGTTACATGTTGATAGTGGAGAATGTGACTACTGTATACCGGATTTAAAATCGGACGACGATTTTAAAACGCGATTCCCGGACAGGGATGATTGGAAGCAGGGTAACGTTCTCAGACACGACAAGGATATTAAGAGCAAAGCTATTTGGAGAACGGTGGTACCTCTTAACCAGGCTCGGCAGCACTCAATTATGCTAATCTGGGTGCCTGTTCATTGTGTCCTTACAGATAACGTAATTTTATTTTTAGATTTTAATAAAATAAGTTGCAGGAATAAAAAAGGAAGCTTTCAGCTGCTACAGCTAGAATTTTAGAATTGATATTAATAATTTTAAATTCTATGCTTTTGGAAATTAGGAATGTTATTCCTCTATTGAATTTTGGCGTATTTTGGTTCATGTTCCTTTGGAGTGAGTTTTGTTTGTTGTTTTGTTACAAAATTTTGTTTTGTTGTTTGATTATTAATTTTTGATTTAAGTGACGTTGGTGGTTTTTCATCATTGTTTGTATGTTCGTTTAGTTGTAATGTGTTGTTAGTTTTCACAGTTGTTACATTTACTTTTGAGTTTTGATCTTGTGTTTTTGTTCTTTTTTATATTTAAAGAGGTGTTTATGGTACAAGTAGAGGCAGCTTCAGAGTAGGATTGTGTTGTTGGTAGAGATTGAGTGGGTTTTTGATAGAATTTTGATTTGGCTTCATGCATTGAGCATTTTTTTGTTTGTTTTAATTTTTAGTATTTCTCGAGTTTCAACACATTTTGGGCAGTCTTTATTGTTGGCAGAGTGCGCTCCTTCGCAATTAGCACATTGAGTACGTGTGCAGGCGGAGGTTCAAGGTTGCATCTTTCACACATAGTTTGGTTTTTGCAAAATTTAGCTGTATGGCCGATTAATTGGAAATTTTTGCAACGCATTGGATCAGGTATATATTCTCTGACTCGGACTGTATTCCAGGAAATATTTATATTGCTTGGAAGATTATATTAATCAAATGTCAGCTGTACAACTCCAGTTGGGATGGATTTATTGTCGACTTGTTTGGCGTATTTGAAAACCCCTACTACTCCCTGCGATTTCAGTTCTTCAAGAATTTTTTCTTCTGGAATATTGTTGAGGTAGGGTGTATAAACGGTGCCTTTGTGCTGATTGAGATTGCCGTTATATTCGCATTTTATTTTACAGATGCCATGAAGTTCTTTGGTGTTGATAAACTTTTCGGCAGTTGCTACGTTTTCAACAAATAATAGCAAGCTGTTATCACGAAGTGATGATATGCTTAGAACTTTATTGCTTATTAATTTAATAGCTCTTATGTACTGCAAAACATGAGTATGATGTGAGAGGTTTGTTTTATCTACTGAGGCCAAGGCTATGTATTTCGGATTTGGTAGGGTGACTGATCGTAATTCTGGAAAAGCTTCCACCAATTGCATTGGTTTCTTTCTTTTAGTTTTGGGCTAACGCTTAGAGCTTCAAAGCGATTAGCCCCTTGGGTGTTGGGCCAAGGTGACATACTTTAGTACACTCCACTAACTGTTTTTTAGTTTTTCTGCTGTATGCTTGTGTGAAGAAGTAACGGAAAGAAATTAAGACTGCGTTTGCTGATATGCAAAAACTGTGACAAAGATCAATAAGCAGATCAATAAGTTAGTCGACGACTGTATGGAAAGAATTACCTTCGCCTGTTATACCATGATATATAGTAGTAAAGATTATTTTTTTTAGAGGTTCACAACTTTTAATTAGAATAAAACAAAGAAAAATACTTTTAATATCAATTAAACTGTCGTTATTGGATAGATAATGTCATAAACATTAATGTTTAAATATGTTTTCGGCCATGACGCGTACGAGGCGTAATCTGGAAGTCAATTTTCACACATTTTTAGCAGCATTTGCGGCCGTATTTCGCCAATTACTCTTCGAATGTTGTTTCCAAGTGTTCAATTGTCTCTGGTTTATCGGCGTAGGCAAGTGACTTTACATAACCCCAAAGAAAATAATCCAATGGGGTTAAATGACAAGATCTTGGTGGCCAATTCACATCTGTTCTTCGAGAAATTACTCGATTATTAAACTTCATTATTAAATTTTTGATAATGAAAACACGTTGTTCTATCATCTAGCGATCCATTTTAACTAATGAATGAAATGCCAAACCAAACTAAACAAAATGCAACTATCAGCTGTTAAATTGGTTGTCAAATAAAGCAGTGTTGCCAACTCAAAGTTGCGAACCTCTACAAAAAACACCCTTTACATATATTCAGCTTACTTGCTTCAACATTATAACAACAATTACTACATTGCCAATTTTATACTTTGAAAGTATATATTACATATGATGAAATAAGTATACTAAAAACAAGAAGAAATGCTTACTTTGCTCATATCAAAGCTTATATACACTTCACTTAGATTATTATACCACTCTACTACTTATCACAGCTCTTCGCACATTGCTTTGAAATTTTTATCGATCTAATATTTAAGACATTTTATTGTTCTATGTAGCTGGTATTTTTAAAACAGAGGTCTTCGTTTATTGGCCCCCATTCAAATTCACTTTAATGTTGGAATTTTTTATTAAACAAAATCAAAATTAGCTTGTTTGTTGAGAGTCATAATCAAAAATTGGACCGATATGAGTTTTAGAACTGAATAATTTTGCATTTATTAAGACAAGTGAAATTAATAAACACAACAATTGGGGTGCTAGATAAGACAAATTATTTTAATTTACATATTTGGTTTACAAAACTATCTGCCTTTATATGAAATCATGGGTTTTTTTATAAAAATATAACCCTTTATTTTCAAGCTCTTGGTGGTGGTTTTGGTTTGATCTGCTGCTCAGTCTCGGGTGGCATTTCAGATACATCCATCGTGTCTTCGTTGGTAGCCAGTGGGGTGAAACGTTTTACTGAGTTGACATTTCTTGTCTGTACAACTTTGGTCTTGAACTTCCGTTGTTTGAGTGAATTACTGGTCTGTTTTGTGATCGACGAGTCCTCAGTGGTTGTGTCGGTGTCTGAGTCAGCTGTAGAGGAGCTCATAGACCTATTTTGCGTTTTCCTGGGGATTCCGGTGAGCTCCTTTTACGCTTGGTGGGATAGGTTACACATTTTGTTGGCGTTTGCCAGGGGACAGCACCGTTGCTGATTTTATCACTAATGATGAAAGAGCGAGTCAAGCTAGCACAGAGCAATAAGCATCGTGAGTGCGTTCACTGTACGGGGTTTTTTAATTTGTTTTTGTTACACAGTCTCGATTTAAACAAAAAAGAACTGTTGATTATGTTTCATAGGAGAACACCTGCTCTATGAAAAGCAAACGCAAAGCAGCATTACAAAAACAATTCTGACGCCGAAGAAAACAAAAGAAATTCTCGTTAGCATGCACAATGTTACTCTCGTCGAATGAAGTCGCAGTGTTTAATCATAATTTTCATAATTCGTTTTGTGCTTACAAGTTATTAGAAAATGAGAGAAAAATTACTACAATAATAACAACAACACAAAATTCAAGAAGCAGTAAACCAGAAACAAAGAAACATACTGTCTCTCTCTTGCCCCGCTCTCAACATATACAGATATAACATAAATAATAACCAACTGCTTCATTTCCTGAACACAAGCTATTGTAATTGTATTTAGTCCTTTATTGAGACTTTCCGAATTTTCCGATGAATTTTTTTTTTGTCGTTATAGCGGCAATAGAAATACACACTCTGTAAAAAAATAAACTTTCTATCCATTACGGTTCATGAGATATAGGTCTGTGACGGACGGACAGCGTAGGCTTAGTAATAGGGTCCCGTTTTCACCCTTTGGGTACGGAACCCTAAAAAATAAAATTTTTATATAAAAAAATGAAGAAGAACGACACAAAAATAAGAGAAAAAACAATAACAAATTAATAAGGATATGATAAAATAAAGAAGAAATTGAAAAAAAAAAAATGCAATAATTTTATTTATTTTTTTTTTTCCTAGTTTTTGAATTTTTGATTACATATGTATATATATTTATACCTTGTATATAAGTATATTTTTGTTTATAAAATTCAACTACTGGAATTTTGTTTACGCAGTGATATATACAATGTAGTATGTATAAATAAATAAAAGTAATTCCTTCTTTCATATACAATTTTTCTATATGACACCATTTCAAATAAGACTTGGTTTCGAATTCCGATAAAAAGCAATTCCCACTTGATTTCCCTGACAACTCCGACTTTAATAAAATTATATCTGGTCAAAATGACTTAAATATGAAGAATTATCCCATTGAATTTATAAATTCATTGAATGTTAGCGGAATGTAACCTTATAAGTCAATTCTATAATGAAGCTCATTTGTAACTTAAATACTGCACAAGCTTTATTTAATGCAACACGAATAATAATTATAGTTTACTTATGCCGCATAATAGTATTCCCCCGATGTCCAGATCCACCTTGCTCCCTCAGGTAATTGCAGGTTGTCTTCCACACAGTTTTCGTTGACCATACTTTGGCACGCTTCACTTCTTTTGTCTCGTGTCCCACGTTGGGCGCCAATTAATTTATTATTCTTATTTAATTTATTATTAGTGATTATTTTGGCTTAGATCTTATAGCTTTTTGTTTGTTTATTAATCTATTTATTGCAAATAGTTGCTAAGATTTTGCAGGCGTTTTGAATTTCTTATGTGATCAATTAGTTGCAGAAGACTGAAACAGTTCAGATTCTTGACAAAGTTCAGTTTCTTATCGCATTGATTTATTTGATGCTTGGAATAGTCGCATTAACTGTTCGCTCTCCCGTTAATTGCTGTGCTATTGTCTTAATCTTATGTAGTTAATCTTCATGCGTCACCTTTGCTCGCTTTCTTGAGTTCCAAACAACAACTGACTCTACCCTACTCTTATCACTATTTAAAACTAAATATCGTCGCTTCGCTTCTGCTACCAGTGATGCCGCTGCTAACCGTAGGTGTGTGAACGATCATGATAACTTGTATTTAAAACAAAGTCGTGTTAGTTATGTAAGAGGGATTATTATGTTAAACTGGTCGCCCTTGGCAGAGAGCGAAAAAAAGTGCGAGAGGAAGAAGAGTAGCAGAGATTTGAGGCAGTCGACAGAAGTATTTCAAGTTGTGCAGTTGATACGTTGTTAAGATGAGACTGTGTTAACGTCATTCTTGTTCTTGTGTTAATTTTCGTTTCATTGTCATCTTTTCTATTACATTATCTTCATTGCATTATTTTTACTTATTATATCTGTGTCAACAAGTCAGAGTAGCTTATGTCGAAAATTGAGTGAAATGAGTTTGAACCCTATTATTATTAACCGCTTCAATACACGTATTTTGGCTAAACAATTTTCTGAAAACATGGTATAGAATCATAGTTATATATAGTTTACCCTGACCACTAGAAATTCGTACACCTACGATTTTTTCACAAATCCAATTTTCAAACTCTTTTAAACAATTATTGGAATAAATAAACTAAATATAATTTATGCTTGTTAGAAAGGTTGTGAAATCTACTTTTATAAAAGTATTTTACAAAATTTATGTAGCATAAATATTATTTTTTATAATTTTTATTGTGTAGCATCTTATAAATATGAAATGAAACCAAACAGAAATTACTTTACACAAAATAGGCAATATCTCAAAACAACGATTTTCGACATAAGCTACTCTGGCTTGTTGACACAGATTATCATTTATTATAGCTTTTATGAGCAATAAACTAGTTTTACAGTTATACCATTCATAACTCAAGAACTGCTTGACCGATTTTTATAAATAGCAGAATACCTATTAAATCTTTTGAAAAATTACCGGAAAAGGAAGAATGGGTGGATCAAAATTTGCATATAAAAGTGAATTTAGATAGGGCCATTGTTCGAATCACTCATGATGCGACCATTGATTCAAATCACAATCGACAACAAACACAAGGAAAATGACGTCATTCAGTATCGTCGAATCAATCATCGATTCAGAAATAACATTTTGGGTAGTGTTGGGTAAGTTCTCGCTTTTTTAAGTCATTTTCGACTATCATTCTTAGCAGCTGATCATTGCACAAAACAATTTGATGAAAAATTTAAATTGGAATTTTTTTTTGTTACATTTTAATAAAATAAGTAGCAAGAATAAAAAGGAAAGCTGCAATAGTTATTTGCATACACTGCGAATTGTTGTTAATCATGAATTTTTCACACAATTTCCTTTTTAATTTCTCAGAAATAGCCACAACGTTCCATTATACATACAGTATAACCAAAACAAAAAATAACTGTAATTCAGTCCTGTCTAAGTCGACTATAAATGTTCGTATCCGAATAATAATCAGTTAGGGTATTCACGACAAGAGATGAAACGTCGTGAAAGATGAAAAATAAGAAATTTAATCTTAGCTGGCAGTGAGAACACTCCGGTGTGTGCTGGAAACCGCCTTCGACTCAATTCCAACTCAATTCCATTTCACCGTGTAATGGAAACCGCTTTTGACGTTTTTGAAATCGCCTATTTTTTTACAAGCGATTTGATTAAATTCTCTCTTATTTTAAGTTATTAAAGGAAAACTATAAAAAGATTAACTTTGGCTATGCCGAAGTTGATATACTCTACGCGCCACTCATGGTTTGTGGATATTTGTCAGAGACTTATAGTGTCCAAATTTCAGTTAAATAAGTAAAAAAAAAACTTTTTCTAATAAGAACTTTAATTTAAAAGGGGGTTTGTATGGGAGGTATCCCTCCCTAGTGGTCCGATTCGGCTGATTTCCGAACTTGACCGGCGATTGGTAAAAAGAAACCTATGTAAATGTCAGCTCTCTAGCTCCAAAACTGAAGGACTAGGAGTGCGGGGGCAAGGTTTTTGGTAAATGAGCCAGGAGCTTTTTACGCTCAAGCTCGTCCATACGTGGTGAGGAGCCACATCCTGCAATAGGTGTCCTTGCTAGTTTAACTAAATATGGCGGATCTAGAGAGGCAAACTCGATAAAACCCGCAATCCGGGGTGTCTAACGACCATGCCCATGGGATGAGTGGCAGTGTGTGAGTGTGTCTGATAACGGTGGACTCCGGATACCTGGCGACCTCCGGTTTTACTTTAGCCTTGCCGGGGTACAGGGGGTTATGTCCCGGTGGGCCTACTCTCCCTTACACTCGTGGGACCAAATCATGACATCTTTAAACAAAAACAAAAAAAAAAAACACAAATTACAAAACAAGACGAAATGGAGCTTGGGACGAACTCTGATGACGAGTTGCTGGCCTGAAGCCAGCAACTAGTTGCTGCTGACAGCGGGCAAACTGCAGCGTCAACAACACCATCTACGACAACGTCGGTAGCTATAGGTCTTAGCGACAAACCGACAACATCAGCAAAAGCGGCAGGGGATAGCGCCAGCCGTAGCGCATCCAAGCCTAAAAGGTGCAAATCGAATGCGATGGTCAGGAAGAACCCGTACCAGAAAGCTCGATTCATTCTAAGCAAGATTGCCAAGAATGAGGAGCGTGAGACGGTACACGAGTTCGACCTCACGGACAAAGCCAAATACCAGGCCGTGGTGGACGAGTACGAGGAGTATATGGCCACTCAAGTGAAACCTATTAAGGTGACCAAGCGTAATCGGTAACAGGACGAGACCATCACAAATGCGAGGAAGAGCAAAGTCGCCAAAACAACAAGCAAGGAAAATCCCTCAACAAGTGTCAAGAAGCTTTTTATCGACGTCGCTCGGGATGAGCTTACAGCACTTATTGACGAAGAAGGTGTTGGAGAAATGGGGGAGGATTGAACCCAGGTCAACAGAGTTAGTGATGGAACACCTCCTCTCTCATCTGGGGTCTTCTCCACCTGGTTTCGACTCTTCTGAGGTTCTCAGCGGGTGCAGGGTGATCAAATTCGACGATCGTCCGTCTCTGGAGTTCATGAGAAAATGCATTGCTACGATCACCAATGCTTGGGAGGGCTTAAGGCTAAAGCTCATCCCAGCTCGGGATATTCCAAGGCGGCCGAGAGCTTGCATTAGGTTACTTGTTATGAAGCACGGCAAGGTTCTCAGAATCCCACCATGCCATTTATTCAAAAATATATGATAACTTACTGTCAACATAAAATACAAGTTTTCAATAATACAATAAGGAATATCTCAATAAAACTTAAGACGAATAAATGAAATTATAAAATACATATATCCGTCTCTAACCCGGTGGGGGAATTTGATTTACTAAGTAGCTTGCTATGAGTGACTGGGCTTTAATAAAAAACGAGGGTTAGCAAAAGAGAAGCATGTCTCTGCTCCTCTCCATTAACGAAGATTCCGTTAAGGAGCTGGAGAAGACTGACCACAAATTGAGGTTTATCGCAAGGTACGCCAAAGTAAAAATTTTCCGGTCGGAGGAGCCAGATGATTTGTAGGTTGCAAATAGGCTGATGGATGACCTGGTGCTTCAGGATGAAGTGACTAGCATACCGGTAAGGCATTCCGATGCTGAAAATCGTGCTGATTAATCTTAAGCATTCCAAGGATGCCTCGGATAATCTTGCCGTCTTCTTAGGCTAGGAAGACGTTGACATCTGCGTCTTTCAAGAGCCCTGGGTCACAGGCTCTGACATTCTGGGGCTCAAAAACAAAATGTACAAGCTACTGTATACTAAGGTATTTGGTAAGCCCAGAACATGTATTTTAGTAAAAAATAATATCAATGCTTTCCTTTGTCCTCAATTCAGCACTGGTGATTTGATAACGGTTAAAATCGAAGTGTCTGACGAGAAAGCCATGCTGGTAGCATCTGCATATATGGCGCACAACAGGAAGGCACCACCGGATGAGGTTGTGCAGTTGACCGCTAGCGCAACAACCTTGAACACTGT